>JAJMDW010000195.1:22622-89386 GCA_030573755.1 Starmera amethionina
TTTTTTTTTTTTTTTTTTTTTTTTTTTTATTTGTTTATTTTTCTATCTCAATTAAGTATTCGTCCAAAACTCAATGGTTTCAGAAAGCAACGAGGCTCAGAACACCAGGGCCACTATAAGACTCCTCACACTTAACACATGGGGGCTTAAATTTGTGTCCAAGAAGAGAAAAGAACGCCTCCAGGCCATTGCAGACAAAATTGCACAAGAGGAACAGAACTACGATGTTGTTGCACTCCAGGAGATTTGGTGCCAGGAGGACTGGGAGTATATCGACAGAGTTTGTGCTACTGGTTTTAAGTACAGACGAAAGTTTTCAGCAGGAATTATTTCAGGACCGGGATTAGCTATCTTATCCAAGATACCTATTGATTTCACGTTTTTATACAGATTCCCAATCAATGGGAGACCATCAGCGTTCTGGAGAGGCGACTGGTTTGTTGGTAAATCCATTGCTGTGACGTTATTGAAAGCACAAAATGAAGATTCAACTCCCTTAGCTATTTTGAATTCCCATATGCATGCTCCATATGCTTTAACAGGAGACGCAGCTTACGAGTGTCACAGAGCTTGCCAGGCATGGGATTTCAGTAGGATATCGAAGATGTTGACTAAAGCAGGTTATGCTGTGGTTATTGTCGGAGATTTGAATTCAAGACCTGGGTCTTTACCACACAAATTTTTGACTTTGGAAACAGGGTTGGTTGATAGCTGGGAACAGCTGAACGGTCCTCAAGATTTGGAACTAATCAAAAAGTTGAGTGCCATTGAACAGATTGAGATTGCTGGTACAACTTGTGATTCCAAATTGAACACATGGAGACAAGACAGAGATCCAACTGAAGCATGCAGATTAGATTATGCTTTGATTGATCCAAAAAAGTTGCAGACGCTTGAAGCGCGAGTGGTTTTCACAGAGAAAATCCCCTATCTAGGCGTGTCTTATTCAGATCATTTTGGGTATTCCTGCACTTTGAAACTAGTTAAAAATCATTCAAAAACCAACTCTTCCAATAAGAATGCCAATTTTTACTATAACGAAATGCTTGAGCTTCTTAATCAATACCAGGATGTTTCACACTGGCAGCAAAACTGGCGTATATTTCATTTTTTCTTATCAGTTATATTACTTATTGCAATTCATGTTGTAACAACATTCACAGCAGAAAGAGCGCCTTGGAGTTCAGTATTCTGGGTGTTTGCTTCATTTGCAATTGGCGTAACAGGGGTTATTAATGGAATAATAGGGTACTTATTTGGGAACTCAGAATTGAGAGCTTTAGAAGAGGTGAGGTTGGAAGTGTTGGATTCTAAATTTTGTAATGGTGAGTACTATAGCTGATAAAAGGTTAGTAATTATTATTTTCAGCAGGAGTGCACAGTGTAGAGCGCAGCTAATGAACGTATAGAATTTTTTTATAGTTAGTGGTAGATAAAATACTCAACTTGTAATATTCTTTTCAACTCATAAAAATTTATGTATGCACCTAGTACACTGTACCTATGTAGTATGTACTAGTAAATATTACCTTCCAAAACGAAAATACAATGAGAATTTCCAAAAAATTTCAAACACTGAACAGAGTAGTTGAGCAATGATGAGTTGCCAGCAAGACAGTAATAGCAGCTCACCAGCACCTTATCCCAATTTTCCCTACCCAGGATTTATGGAGTACATGGCGTCGAGTCCAAGCTCAGAGTCACTAGCATTGAAGCTCAATAGAAGAGATGCATATCAAACAGCTACTTTTGATCAGATAAACAACAACAACAACAACAGCTATGACAGTACTAACGGACTAACTTTAACACCAAAGATTTCATTAGGCTATAACGACAGAAAAAATTCTTTGTACAGTGGTTACAGTCTCCATTCTGTGTCTACGTTATCCACCACTTCTGTTGATGAATACAACAACCACACTCCATCTTCAGCCCCATACCCTCAAGATGATATGTTTCCAACAACAACACCAAGCAATGGAAGACTGGAGAAACCTGTAAGAATGGTAGAGAAGCAAGTCTCGGTCTCTTCCATTACCAAACAATTAGACGATTTGACAACAGAATTACAGCATTTTAAAACTCAAGAACAGTCAAACTTCTCTTCAAAATCAACTAAACAATACAATTTTAACATAACCCCATCTTTGTTACCTTCAATCTCATCAAGAACAGATGATGAATTTAATATTGAGAATTTCAATAAAATCAAAAATTATGCAATTCATGATTACCAAAATGGAAATTTCACCACATCAATTCAGTTCAACTGGATCAAAACGTTATTTAAGTATAGTTGTGATGATTCTTTTTTGAAAAACTACAACATCAACGGAGAGAAACTTAATCGTGAACTTTCAAATTCAGAAGCTTCAAAAAATTGTAAAATATTTATTAAACAAGCTGTTAAACTTTTGAGAAAATTATCATTTAAAAATGAGCAGTTTAGTGATGCATTTTATACTATTGGATGCTTATACTCTAATTCTCCGAATATTGAAGTTCCTAAAAATGATATTTTTGAAAAAAACTATTCCAAAGCTTTTGAGTTTTATGATAAAGCTGCAAATTTAGGACATAAAGATGCAATGTATAGAGTAGCAGTGTCATATGAAATGGGAGTTGGTGTTAAACGTAATGAAACAAAAGCTTTTAATTATTTCGAAAGAAGTGCAATTTTAGGAACAAATCAAGCGATGTTCAAGTTAGGATTGGTTTTTTTAAAAGGTGGGTTAGGAATAGATAAAAACTCTAAAAAATGTTTGTATTGGTTTAACCTAGCTTCTCAAACTGCCAATATTGAAAGCCCTTATTCTTTGTTTGAATTAGGAAAAATTTATGAATATGATTTCAAATTTTTGAAAGATGTTAATTATGACTTCAATAAGCTTAATCCGACTGATGTTAAGTTTATAAATGATTTAAAAGAAATCAATATTTTACCAGATGATAAAAAAGCTTTTGAATTTTACAAAAAAGCTGCGATTTTAAAATATTCACAAGCTGAATGTAAGTTAGGCTGGTGTTATGAATATGGTAAATTGACCTGCTCAATTGATGCCAAAAAATCCATAGGATGGTATTCAAGAGCAGCAAAACAAGGAAATTATGTTGCAGAAATGGCATTAAGTGGTTGGTATTTAACCGGAGCCAAAAATATTCTTGAGCAAAATGATCAGGAAGCATTTCTATGGGCGTTGAAATCTGCTGAATCAGGTTTTGCGAAAGCAGAGTATGCTTTGGGCTATTATTATGAAGTTGGATTAGGTTGTGAAAGAAACATGGAAACATCTAGAAAGTTTTATACCAAAGCAGCTAGTAAAGGACATGAAAAAGCTTTGGCAAAACTTCGTGAAATGATAAAATGATAATGGTAGACGTAAGTTTGATTCAGAATATTCAATATAAACAGTCGAATTGTGACTTACAGCGAACAAAAAAAAAAGACTGTAGAATTATCGATAATTGTATTGTACTGGGTTCACCACAAACCATAATCATTACCTATTAATTATACATATCATAACGGGGTTTTGTTTGCTTGTCGATGTGCTAGACAATATTATATTTTGGCGCAGGTCATATAATTAACTTATAGTAAGATCAGGCTGCTACACCGTACCAGTATAAGAAAATTAAATTAGAGCTAAAACCCTGCCGGCAAATTGATTTAAGCGTGTAATATTAGTACAGCTAGTGAACTAATACACATCATAAATAACTAGTTTTGTTTGCTCAGCTTTCGTCTTTGCTCGCTTTCCAATTTAATGAGACTAATTAAATTTTGAGTTTTAGGAGAAGTAAGCTCTAGTTGTTCCACAAAGCAAATAGCAATGAAAAATAAGTTCTAGAAATGAAACTCTCACTAATTGTGTTAGAAAATATTAACAAAATAGCAAAGCAATGTGGGCACTCAGAATTACTCATTATGATAACCATATCGAGTTTTTTGAAAGTTTTATTAAGAGTTTTTTCTTTCCAGATAAAATATTATAAGTTTGTTTGATGTTTAATGGCAGTATCACTCGTGACTCATCTTATAATAGTCCCCATATCCATACCATCATCATATTTTTCTACTTCCATGAATTCATCTGAAGTTAAAAGTTCACTCAAAATTTCCTAGTCATTTAATCTTATTCTCTCGTGCTCTTTTTCGTTCATTTTCTCTGATATTTGGGTAGGTACTTCTGTATTGGGCTCAACTTTTCCAAGTACTGAAAGGTGTCTTTCCATAGAATCAAGTAAAGCTTCTGAAGTGACTGTATTAATTTCACCTAAATCACTGTTCATCAATTGGTTGTTATATGTTCTGGAAGAAGCGGAATTCAATTTGAAAGAATCTGTAGCAGCTTCAACACATACTGTCTGTTGGTTAATAATTGAATCGTATTATTTTGAAAAAGATTGATAATTGTGTCAGATTTTCAAAAGTAAACAATTGTCGATCAACTATCTGTATCAAGTAAATTTCTGAAAATGGATATTTTACTATTTTTATTTTTAGTTGATTCTATAAAAACATATAAACCTTATGAACCTTAGTGAAATGTATGGTAATAAAGTAAGTATCATTCAGATCAATTAAAGAAATTAGTTAACGGAGCAATTTTTAGCAAATTAACAAAACGTCAATTTTCACTAACAAATTTGGCATGATTTTTGCCAAAATTTTCAGTTTTTTCAAAAATATGCTCTTAACTATGTAAAAAATATGGCCATTTAATTTAACAGCAAATTTAAGTAGCTTCCCCTTTGAATTTAAACTATCTAGTAATTAAAAAACCACAGAGATCAGCTAGCCAAGTACTACAACTGATCTACGTTTTCATCTAAGTTGCTACATTAATTTGAAATTTTTCCAATTCCCAGTTTACCCGATGGGGCGTTATTTTTATATTATATTTGCAGTGAAGACCACCAGTGAGTTCTCACTGAGCACATTAAAACCATACATTTTTCAACAAATTTTGGATGGTGGATGATGGTGTTCTAGTGGCCTGGAAAACTTGGTTATTGTATGGAAATTTGGTCCTGGGTACTTCCTGGGCGCCCATTAGAATCATCAATAGCACTTAATAATCTTCAGCAATAAAACTTCAAATTAGGTCAAACTTTGTGATTATATCACTACTGCCAAACTCCCTGAGCTAATGTACAGAAATTTACCAAAATTATTTGCAATTATCTACAATTACAAAGTATTTGCAAAAAAAAAAGTTGAAATAGGGTAAGTACAGCAAATTGATGAATCCTTAACTATGTAGTATGGATGAAATTTCATAAGTTTGACAGATTTGAGTTTTAAGACATTATTATATCATCAGCCAAATTTTAATGGCGTTATTAGTGTCAAAATATCTCTTATATTGAATGAGTTATCTCGTTTTATAGAAAATTATTTTTCAAATTTTTACTCCAAAACTTATAATTGTGCATGTTTGAAACTTTGAATAATTAGCACATCATCGCTTACAGAGAAGCAAAACATATTTTAAATTTTTTTTTTTAATTTGTAGCTAAACACTTGAAAAAAACAAAAAATGATTAATAGAATTCTCGGTGGGTTGTTCATCGGAGCTTACAGCGACATAAGTAATGATACTACAAAACTAGAAGAATCAAATATCAAGAACATTGTTTGCTGTTTTAGAGGTGAAGTTCCTGATGAATTATCAGCTAATTTTAATGTCAAGATGATTCCCATAGATGATGATGATACTACAGATGTTTTGAAATGGTTTGATGAATGTAACTCATTTATCAACAATGCTTTATTTCCAGAAGATGCAGTTATTAAAAGAGGCGTCAAAAATCCACACAAGTCTAATGTTCTGATCATATGTCAAGCTGGAGAATCTAGATCAGTTACAATGTTGAGTGCCTTTCTAATGAAAAAATATAAATTGAAAGCTGATCAAGCGATCCATGCAATCAAAAGAAAAAGAAGCTCAGCGTGTCCTAATGATAATTTCAGGGATCAGTTGGATTTATACGAAGCTACAGATTGTATTGTTGATAAAGAAGAACCTTTTTATAGACAATGGCTGTTCAAGAACTATTTGAAACTTGATCCCTCTGGAGCAGCAGCTATTTTTAATAAGGATATATATATCAACGAAGATGCTGAAGATGAAAAACCAGAATTAAAAAATAAAGAAATTAGCGAACAGATAAATCACAAAGGACCAATGACACAATTAAGATGTAAAAGATGCAGACATCCACTGGCTAAATCAAGTTCTTTTATTAATCATGAAGCACCAACTGAAGAGTCCAAACAATCTCAATTTATCAGAAGAGTGCCGAATTCAAGACGTATTATTAAAGCAGAATTTGGATCAAATAGTTGTAGTCATTTCTTCACAGAACCATTGGAATGGATGAAAGAAGAATTGCAACAAATGGGATTAGAGGGGAAATTTCAATGTCCAAAATGTGAAACCAAAGTTGGGGGATATAATTGGCAAGGATCAAGATGTAGTTGTGGTAAATGGATGGTTCCATCAATTCATTTACAAAACTCTAAAGTTGATGAAGTTAGCATTAATGGGATCAAATTGGTTAATAGTGTGAACCATGCTGATAGCGAGAAATAATGTTGATAACAACCATTTATCCATCAATTGTCATATCAAGGTCTGAATTGTTTATAGAAATATCAGCCAAATCATTAAAATCATTATTAGTACTATTTTCATTGTTTGAAGTACTTTGTAGGAAAGAATTACTTCTGATATTTGAGTTGGAGAGTGTGGAGTTGTAGGAAAAAGATCTGTTTTCAATTGGTGTTCTAACTGGACTATTAAACCCAACATTATGATTATTCTGTTGTCGTACTTCTTCTTCTGATTCATATTCTTCATTGACCATGAATCCTTCATCATATTGTGCCGCGTAGTCATTAGAAACATCATCATCATAATCATATGAGTTTTCTTCTGATAATTCATCATCCAAATTGTTGTTCATAACTTGATTATTCAACTCACTAGCATTATCAACAATAGTAACTTGATCAACCTCATCAACAGGCACATTAGGATGAGCTTCATTCAAAGCACCATCTTCGCCCATCAAATTCTCTGCAGTACCCACATTGATTCCAGAAGTTTCACCTTGTAGTTCTATCTGTCTTCTAATCTCCACTTCTTCACTCAAACTCATCATTATTTTCCCTACACCCAATGGCTTTAAATAACTGTATCCAAGCATTCTTATTTTCTTCAACTGCTCTTCGCGTTTGAAGATAACATCACCCAAGGGATCGCTCTCATCAAACGCAGGTCCAACTGGCCTAATACTAGAATCATTAGTGACATTATTAGCATTATTCAAAACCCCAGGATGTTCAGAAGAATACGATGCAAGGGGAGGGAATCTTCTCAGTTTCTCTTGCTTTTGTCTATTGCTTATTCCAGCAGAGGACCATAAGCGGTGCATGTCCTGTGGAACCAAGTTTGGCAGATACATTGGTGATAATACTTATTGTTGTTCAAAATGAGTTATATTGTACACTACATATTTTTCTCGCTCAGAATTTGTCTTCGAAGTTTGCAGCTTAATTTCCAGAATGAGACTAAAATTTCAAAGATGGCACTTAGAAACAACTCAACCAGCGCTCCACCAGGTTAACAACTCTTAAGACATCTAGCTAACAACAAAAGCAGAAATATGATTAATGAAAAATTCGAAAAGCTTTATAATTTTAAGCTCCAATATTTATTGAACTTGTAGTCATTTATATTAAGAATTGGAGTCAATTAAGCACTTGAAGAAAAATTAGTAATTATTGAAATTACAGCTTATTCACTCATAGATCAAAGAATAGAATTTGCTCTAATTATAAACTCTTTTGCAATTACTGCTACTTCTAGTAAAACTAACTTTTAAATTCTAATTCTGAATATATGTCATATTAGTATTATTGTTCAGATCAAGATCAAATTCAGTTCTGGTGTTTTATCAAAACAAACTTGTAAAAATATCAAGGTTTTTATTCCAAAAATTGATATTGCTTCGACTATGATCTAAGTAAACTAGAGTGTATAGCCACAATTCACTAATTTTTTTTTTGAAACCTAGTAGCTGGAGCAAAGACGTCAAAGCCTGAGCGGGATAATATAATTTGTACAATACGCGGAAAAAAAGCAAACTTAATAAATATTCCAAAAGCTCAAATAAAATGAGGAAGTTGCTGGCCAATGGCTTTCTGGATGTCTTCATCTGCGTATTGGTAATGATTGAAGTCCTCATTTTCAAAAACAACAGTCAAAACAGGGTGGTTTTGTAAAGAGTTCTGTTCAATGACATATTTTTTAATCAAAGTTCCAATAGAATCCTCAACCAGGATTTCATTGCCAATGTGTAGACATTTGAGATGGTCAGATTTCAGTCCTTTCTTCAAATTACGTAGCCCGTCTTTTGATGGCGTAGTTGAATCAGGCTCTTTGGTGGTGTCAATTGGTAAAGTTTCCAATTCAATTTCAACTTCACTTTCATCCCCAGCAGTGTTTTCTTCAGCAGTCATTCGTCTGTTCACCACAATTGCCATAATTTTACTACTGTAAACCATCACAGTGACAGCAAAACCATGTACCAAAACACTGGTCAACACAGTGAAGGACACGATTGGCCAGATTGATTTCAGTAACACATAATGTGGGAATGATTCATCAATAGTGGCCAATGGAACTTCCAGATTGGTATAGTACTTCTCAATGGACATCTTAATAACAACAGAACAGTAAATTCCACCAACGCCAACAGGACCAAACATTCCAACGAACAATGATTCTTTCCAATTATTAATACATGAAACAAAAGGTGTTGCCAGTAAAGTTGCAGGGATTCTCCTCAAGAAAATTATGACAAGAGCCCATAAAATCATTCTCCACCATTTTAATCCTAAATTTATGTTGTTGAAGTCACTCCATGGAATCAAACTTCCATAGAACAAGAAATAGCCAACATTTAATAAAAGATCAATAGAAGAAGATAATAATTGTCCTTCACTTTCCTGAGCAAACCAACCATCCCATGAGAACGCAACACCCGCAGCAAAAGAAACTAACAAATCATCTACACCTAATATTGAACCAAACCCAGTACACATCAAAGCACTGAAAACGTAAAATATCATTAGAGAGACAGTGTCAATAAGTTTGAATCTTTCAGAAAACTTGATTGCTTGTCTTCCACAGTATCCAATGAGAGCACCAAGTATAATACCAAAGCAGCATTCATACAAAACTCCAATAACTATCCAATCTTTGAAAATTTCAATTCTAAAATTGTTCTCTTTAGAAGTATGAATTAAAATATTTGTAGCCAGCAAAACAAAAGGAAAGGCAAGACCATCATTAGCACCAGATTCAGCACTAATTAAATGCTTCAAATAGCCAGGGACTCTTTCACCAAACTTTCCCTTACCAACAATTGCGGCAGACAAAACAGGGTCTGTAGCAGTAATAGTTGCACTGACACATAGTGCATCGATAAAATTGAATTTAGGAAATATGAGCATAGCAAAAGCACCTGTAACAACCCATCCAATGATCATAGTAAATAGAAGCAGAGTACACAATGGTCTGAAGTTTGTTTTCACATATTTAGCAGGCAACTCAACACTCACAGCAAATAGTTGGATGTTTAAAATGACTTTTGAAAGTTCCAGGACCAGGTAGTCAATGTCTTTTGTCCACTTTCTCACATCGAGCCAGCCAATCACTTTTGGTCCACAAATAATCCCACTGAAGGTAGATACCACAGCTTCATTGATGAAGATCCGCTCTTTCAAGAAAAGAGATATCAGAAAAAATAGACAGGAGAAAGTTCCCACCACAGCGTACCATTTGTGTGCTTCCGTCACTTCCAGTACGTTCCAAACCATGTATGTACAGCACGCCTCAGGCAGTGACTTTTCTTTGATTTTTCAAATTAACGAACAGACTTGCAAAAATTGATGGTTAAATAATTCTTTTTGTATGTTTATCCTCACTGCTTAGTGCTTACTACTTAGAAGTTAGTACTCAGTGCTCACTGCTCAGTGCTCACTGATCAGTCGAGACTCGAGTCTCAATAAGTGAGGAACCTGGGTCCTAGAAGTACCAAATTACAATTTATGTACTATGTAGCATGCACATTGTAAGGGGATTTGGAAAGTCCCATTTTTTTCAGGTTCGGGTTTTAGTGGAAAGTGTGAATCCCCGAACGGTGAACCACTCTAGAGTCTAATACAGACTTTCAGAGTCTCAGACCCACAGACATATTTTGAATTGATTTATAATTAAATATGATGAATGCCAATAGTAGTGTCACGTGTGTAGTATGTGCTGTATGTCCAGTGTCCATTATGTAAACTTACAACTTACAACTTACAAGTAATGATCAATTTGTAGTTACATAGATTGAAAAGAGTCGACACTGGAGTCCCACGTTGTACTACTGTCCAGAATGCTAGAGACTTTGTGATTTGTTCTAGTATTATCCAGCGTTAAAAAAACAGCGCTGTTTAATTATTTCTCGATCGAGTATATATGTGGTATAGCATCTACTATCTATGTACCGAATTGAACTGAATTACATATACTGAATTGATATAGTTCAAGTAACTCATGAGCAGTTGGGTGCCCCATCAAGAACAACCAAAAACCCACCAACAAGATGCAGCGAGCCACACACAAAAACCTGGACGTCTCTGCTATCAGTTTCTGTGAGTGATCTGATGTAGTCCACGCTGCTCTCGATATCTGCAAACACGTGGGTATCAGAAACTTGATCCAGTGCTCTCCATTTCTCTGCCAACATCTTTTGGACCTCCAAACGATTAACCTGCTCTTTGGAGGTGTTCATAGAAACCAAATCCACTGAATAGTTACCTGAAGACCAAGTCACATTAGTGGTAAACACCGCTTGCTCAAACTTGATTGGGTTCACAGTGTTAAATAATAGCTCCACCAAAGCTGTTGCATCTCTGGTCTGCTGGTTGAACAGCAAAATCTGCCTTTTGTTTGTATCTGCAACTTCCTTGAACCATTTACTCGATGCTTCAACACTTTCCATAGTATGTGCACCATCAATGAACCACGTGATACGGCCTTTAGCTTCCACATCAGACACTGTTTGACATCTTCCTGGCCAAAAAGTAGTCTCTAAACCTTTTTTAGTTTTGTTCTCATCAACTGGGATATTTAATTTGAATAAATGCTCTTTGGTTAAAGCAACAGCTAATGCTGCATTTTGTTTCTGGAAAGTACCTGGAATACCTAGTTTATAACCATCAACAAGTGTATCACTCACAACTTCCAATTCAACATTTTTCTCAGTAGCTCTTTCCTTTAAAACTTTCATACCTCCAGTTAATTGTTCAACAGTAAATGCCTTACTTCCAGTTTTGAAAATACCACCTTTATTCCAAGAAATTTCTTCAATAGTGTCACCTAACATAAAAGTATGGTCAATCCCCAAGACAGAAACACCAGTGGCCGTAGGTAAATCAATTACATTTGTAGAATCATATTGACCGCCAACACCAACCTCATAAATAGCTGTATCCACACCTTCTCTCATGAAAATATAAAATGATAGCAGTGTTAAAAACTTGAAGTAAGATGGTTTCATATTTTTACCCATCATCGGGAACTTGGATTCATCTGAAGTTGTGTTTTCGAATTTGTCCCAAACTTCAAAGAAATATTTGGTGAATTTATCTTCATCAATAGGCTTACTGTTAATTCGGATTCTTTCACGAACAGATTTCAAATGAGGTGAGGTATACAACCCAATCTTCTTAATTTGTGGATAGTACTGTTGTAATATACTTTGAGTGAAAGCACATGTTGAACCTTTACCCTTGGTACCTGTGATGTGAATGATATTGAGCCTGTTAAACTCCACTGGTCTGTGGCCCATACGACGGGACCACTCAGTCATCTCAGGCATAGCCAGCTCATTTTTTCTGGTGGTTCCCAGCTTTCTAGTCGCTTCAATTGATGCAAAATTCGACTGCAATGAATTCAAAGCGTTGATTGCATCCTTTTTTTTTGTTAGTTTTTTGGCTCTCTATCATCTGCTATTGCTCGTCTCTTACCGTGTACGTTCTACGCATCCCGTTGATAAAAATCAAGTGGTTTAATTTATTTGTGTAATTATGTACATTATTAGGTATGTACTGCAAAAACTCACCTTTTCAGATATTTATTTTCACTAGTGTGGGAAGCAGCACATCAATAATTTATTTTGTTCTTCATTTTGCTGTGCAACTTACAACAATAGACAGCAAACGCGCTTCATTGTTATCTTGAACGCGATTGAAACGATTGGGTGATACCATCATACACTCACAACTTACGAGGTCTTATCCATTACACCACTCGAACCATCAAACCCAAAAGTTTCAAAAAAAGAACATAAAATTACAGCAGTTGCAATCACTGTCAAAATGATAGGAAGAAGACAAGCAGCTAACGACAAGGCCGTCATAGCAGAGTCATACAACCAGTTATACTCTCAATTCTGCTCAGACACAAACACAGAAATAGGAAACTATAGCTTAAGCAAGCAGATAGGCGAGGGATCATTTGGGAAAGTGTATTTGGCGACCCATAAATTGACAAAAACAAAAGTGGTGTTGAAGACTGCCACCAAAGATGATCCAAATTTAGTCCGTGAAGTATTTTATCATCGTCAGTTTGAACATCCCAATATCACAAAATTGTACGAAGTGATCAAAGCAGATGGGTTAATTTGGTTGGTTTTGGAATATTGCCCCAATAGCGAACTTTATGATTACATGTTAACGTGTAAAAGAATACCCATTGACGAAGTTAAAAAACTTTTCGCACAAATAACGAGTGCCATTTATTATGCTCATTCAATTAATTGTATTCATAGAGACTTAAAATTAGAAAATATATTACTTGATAAGAAAAATAATGCCAAAATATCTGATTTTGGATTCACCAGAGAATGTGACCAGAGAACATTTTTAGAGAGTATATGTGGTACAACGGTTTACATGGCACCTGAATTGATAAACAAGGAGAAATATAATGGTTTTAAAGTTGACATTTGGTCTTTGGGAATTATTCTATTCACAATGATTTATGGATTTATGCCATTTGATGACGATAATGAAGTCATGACTAAGGCCAAGATTGTAAATGAAGAGCCTAACTACAACATATTTGATGCTTCCGATAGTCCTGTTCCTTTAGAAGCAAAATTATTGATACAAAGATTATTAAAAAAAAACCCAACTGAACGTCCAAATTCTTTTGATATATTGAATGATCCATTCCTTGACGAGTTTGGATCTGATTATTTGGATATAAGTAATAACATTTTGAAAAATGTCTTGAATCCTAAACCATTTGGATCCAAATCTGAAAAAAACTTATTGAAGAAATTGAAAAGTCTGGGAATTGATATACATTCATTGGAAAGAAGTGTTATCAGTAAAAAATGTGATTCATTGAGTGGTCTTTGGTATATTTTACTTGAAAAAGAAAAAAAGAAAGAGGCCAAGAAATACAAAACTAGAAGTAGATCAGTTCTTAGAATAAGTGAATCAACTTCGAGAAGAGTAAGTCAATTGATGGACCCAATGAATTCACCTCCATTGAGAAAGATAATAAGTGGGAACAGTTATAGATCTGCAAAATCAAGTCAACTCAACTATCAACTTGTTACACCTTCCATTGATACACAGTCATACATCAACTCGTCATCTACAAATTTGGATTTCCTTCCTTCTACAAAACCATCTATGAATAGCATAAGCATTTTAAATAACAAAAATCTTAGGAAAAATGAAACTACAATGATAAACAGCTCCCAATCAAGCCCCGAGAAGAAAAAGAATAGCTTCATTCATAGATTTTCTAAGCTCTTGAAAATCAACAACAACAATAATAATAGTAATAACAAAAGTAATTCAAGTTTCAATGTTTCAACTTCACACTCAAGAACAATCAGTGAACCACAAAAACCGTTCAACCAAACAACTCAACTGGCAAATGCCAATCATTCAACTATATCAACAGGAACTTCAATAGAAATTTTACAACCTTCTCTAACACCAACAATTTTGAATTCAGGAGCACCTACTCAGGATATCAGTAATAATAATGTAAACAGCATTTCCAGCAATTTGAATGGAAAACGAAGTAAAATGAAACTTGTTATTCAAGAACCTTCAAAATCACTATCTGCACCACAGTCAACTGTCCAAGATAATTCAAAACAACGACCACGTCCATTATCAATGTTATCTCAGCATTCATTGGGATCTCAATTTACTACAGTGTCAGACTTATCAGTCGCTTCCTATTCAACATCATATTCAGAAACTCCTAAAACATCAACACCAACAAATCAAAGACAACAACAACAAACACAAAGTCAAAGTCAAAACTTATCTTCTATAGAAAGAAAGCCACATCGTTCGTTAAGTTTAATTTCTAGTAATTCAAGTGCATCAGAAAAATCATCAGCTCAAGGTTCTTATCATGAACAATCAACTTCAGATTTCAAGAGAATGTTCAATAAACAACGTCAACGTCGTAATGATGCTGTTTTTCCCACATATAGTGGATCAAATTCATACTCAAGACGTCATAAAAATTCAAGTCCAATGATGAGATTACAATCATCAAAATTTAAAAGATCAAAATCACTAATAATTGAAGAAGAAAATGATGATTTAAAAGATTTTAAAGATGAAATGGATTTGGAACAAAGCAGAAATATATCTTATTCTGATATTGATGAGGAAGAAGACAATAGAGGGCGTCAAATGTGAACTCTATCTATTTTATATTTTTCTTAATTGATTGATTTTCATTAATCTATCTTATTGTAATAGTTAAATCATTTTTGCAGGATCAAGACCCATACTTTGTATTAATCTGGCTGCTGGACCATTCAAACCTCCTTCTTCTAAGCTTTGAGCTAAAGCAGCAATCATTTCTTTCAAATCAGATGGATCTATCTCTTGATCTTCTAGTTCTTCAGGAAAATCATCATCATCATCGTGTTCTTCTTCTTCACCAAGATTCAAACCATCAGAGTAAGTATGTACCTGATTATGGACTTCTTCTGATATATTCATATTTCTAAACTTTTCAAGATCTTCATCTGTTAGTTTCAATGCTTCTTTAGCAAAAAATTCAAAGAAATCATCTTCATCAATATCAACCCCTTCTTTATTAAAATATTCTCTAGCATCTTCTTCAATTTGTCTTTGATTTTCATGTTCATCATCTTCCTTATTCTCTTCAACATCTTTCTTGAATCCTTCAGTAGTTTGTGTTAAAAACTCTTCCATTTTATTCATGAACTCATTATCACCCAGTAATTCCTTGATGTCATCTCCAAGTGCACCAGTATAATCTTCAAGCTTCGAAAGTGGTTCTATTTTCTCATTGATTATACGATTTGCAATCAAATCATCTTGTAATGTGTTTGGCGTTTGTGAGTAAAGTTTAATTTCTTCATCAGTTTTTAAATTATAATCTAATTTTTGCTCAGATAAAAACAGTTTGATAAAATGGGAAATCACCTCTCCTCTATTCACAGAACTGTCTTCTAAATGTCTCTCTTTGAGATAAAACTTCAAAAATAAGACAGTGAAAAAAGTAGCACCAGTTTTGAAATCTATTAGATCTGAATCTTTGAACTGGAGCTCTGAATCAATGATAGAAAGGCCTGGACCTCTATCACTGGCAGCACCCACAACTTTTGGTAGGATATGATGCTCCATTAATAAACTCGCAAAATCTCTTGATATTTTAAATTCCAATTCAGTTTGTAATTGTAATGCTTTTGCTGGATATTCATCTAGTTTTTTATGTATAGCTTCATCCAGTTCAATATTAACACCGCATCTATAAGCGGCCTTTTCTATGAATTTCAATGCTTCAATCAAATGCAAACTTCTATCTTTATAATAAATTTCTGGAATTATCAAAACTCTTCCACTGTTGATCCAGACTCTATTTGTAGCATTGCTGGAGCTCAACCACTCAGGAATATCTTGGTATGCCTCAATCAGCAACGTCTCTCCTTCGTCATCATAAACATGTATATAGACATTGGAGTGTTTTTTTGTTAAATCAAACAATATTTTTATAACCAACCACTGGTCTTCAGCACATTTACCAAACTCCATCTCTCCAAACACATACTCCAAATCTCTTACTTGAGCTAGCTGGGTCTCAATAGGTTCGCCAGTGAAAACGTAGTTCTCCAAATACACCTCCAATTGGCGCTGCAAATCTGTGTAGAACTGACCCAAAACTTTTGAGTTATGCTTGCTGGAAGCCAATGGATCCACCACAAAACAGCAAAAAAACATTGTTGGCGCTTCAAAAACCATGCTGAGCACATTCTCAAATACAAGACTGGGATCTTTCATATCTTCTCTTCTTTTTGTACTTCACATACAACAAGATAGATATGTATGTAGTATGTACATAAAAAAAAATATTTTTTTGATTTTTTTTTTTTTTTTGATTTGATTTGATTTGATTTCACTCTAAGCTTTAAACAAATCCGTTAACGCACCAAAACCCACCCATATTCAATGGCTGAGATCCGCAGAAAAGTGTTTGAGGGCACTGTTGCGTGCTGCATTGAGCTCTACCCTGGAGACAGCGACCAAATGACTGAAAAAAGGGAGTTTTTTGTGAGTTTTCTTTCTTTATATATATCAAAGCATGTTTCTGATACTAACATTGATCAGTTCACTTTCAGCAGAAACTCATATTTCCCCTGTTATTTTGACAAGATTATTCGTTATTTTGCTCCTTATCTGCTAGTTCCTGACTGGAGCAGGAGTTTTAGTTGGTGGTTGGAGTATGACGGGGTGCCCGTACGGTGGAATTATCCTATAGGATTGGCTTTTGATACATTGACTAATGTTGACCCTCAAAAAGAAGATATTTTGAAAGGAGATCTTGTTTGGAGACTTGTGTTCAAATATCGACAGTATCCACAGAATTATCTATTGCCGTTGTATTCCATTGAAGATTTAAAGTCACACTGGATAAATCAGTTGAAAGAGAGTTGTTATGTGCTGAATGGGACGGCTAAACCCGTTATGACATTGTCTAAAAGCGATAGCTCAAAGATTTGGGATAGTATCTTCAACAGAAATACTAATGATTTTTGGCAAGTATTTCAGAAGATTATCCCAAATGATAACGGAAATAAAGTTAAAAGAATACCAATTAGGTTTCATATAAATGTTAGTGATAAAGTGATCAATCTACCAATTGAAGCCTTTGATTCAAATGGAAAACAAATCTTTTTAGGGAACGTGCTACATGATATGTTTCCAGACATGTTTCCATCAACTAAAATTTATATATTGGCAAAAGCTGTTCTTCATGGTATAATTGTGCCATTAAGTGCACCTTTACTTGATTTATACAAAGAGTGTGTGTATATAGATGGCTTTCTCCACATTAGCATTATGATGATGACATGATAAAGGATAAATGAAAAGATTGAGATGATTTATTTTTGTACATATGTAACATTAACTCTAAAATGAATTTTTTTACCATTGTTTGAAGCTTATTTGGGAACATCAAAAACAGCTTGCATCCAAATACGGTACATTTTTAACTGTCTTTTTCTGTTCACAATCAATCTTCTATCAGTTCCAATTTTATTCTCAATAAATTTTTTAGTGAAAATCTCTCTTAATTCTTCTTCTGTGAAAAAATACACTCTTGTACCATCACCTCTTATATAAAAGTTGTCATCTAATAATCTATGTTTCTTGAAACGAACCTGTGCAAGATCATATCTTCCGTAATCTCTGAAAAGAATTTGTCCACCTGGTTTCAATATTTTGGATAAATTATTAATAGCATGATCCCATTGGTTTGGAGCCAAAGCACTAAAAACAAAAATCATAATAGCAATATCTACAGAATGAGGCTGAACACCTTCTGGCAGCTCACCATCTGGATTAGACAGATCCCAAACAGTAGCATGGGTGAAATTTGGATCAAATTGTTCACTTTCTTTAACTAGTTGAACAGCTCTAGGACTGTAATCCGCACCAATTAATTTCAGTTCTGAATTCTTGTTCTGTGCTAATATTGGGAACAAGGTGTTACCAGCACCACAACCGATTTCAAAAATAGTCACGGGACCGGCATTTTCTTTGATTGATTTATAAATTGAAGGAAACTCAATTTGAATCCATTTCCTATCTTTGAAAAAATTCTCTCTGTTATTCTTATAGAAAAGATCCCAATAACGAGCTGGATTGCCATTGAATAGACTCTTATCAAAGTCTTTCACTGGTGCTTCGTATTGTTTGGATATTTTAGCTTCAGCTTCTTTCACCTGCTCCTCGCCCCACTCAACGTTATCCCATGCGTTATGGTTCCAGACCTCATCCTCATTGGTTAGCTTTCTTTGTCCAAACACAAAAGGATCGTCTCTTCCAATTCTGGTGTCGGCTTCTTTTGTTTCGTTGACTTCGACAAACTCGTCTTTGGGCTCCAAGGACTGAGATTTTTCTTCAATTTCTGTATTCATTTTATTGTCTGCTGTATTACACACTTATTTCAACCACTGGAAACCTCTAAACAACTCACAATAATCAGAAAAGAGATTCAAATTTCAAAACAACTGGAATAAAAAGTAAAGACTGAACAAAACAAAAAAAAAATATTTCAGTGATGAGCTGTGGCCCTACCAGAGTTCCATGATAAATACATAATTATGTATTAATAAACTTCTCTTAATCAAGCGAGAAAGTACAGCCCAAAAAGCTAGCTCAATTGAGTATGGACATGAAACTAGCTATATGTAATTATTACACAGAACCACAAATCAACAAGAAAAAACCCACACAAACAACAACAGAAATCCGTTTTTTCACCATCAAAAATGTGTCAACTTTCCAATATGCAAACCGCTTTTCACTTTTGACAACCAGCCATTTCAACCTGTGGAGTCTGGACTGTTTGTTTATTTGTTCTTGTTTCACTGCAGTTGCAAAGCCAGCTGCAACCAGCAAGCAGCATTTTGTGGAGTCACACGAATGTCTTATATTTATAGGGATTGGTGTCGCACAAGCCTCTGGCTTTCTATATACATAATGCGATTTTCAACCTAGACAACTGACTGTGGATATGAGATACCTCTACAAATTTAAAGGTGACGATATCACTGATCAGGACCTTCCTTCGCGTTTGGATGTGCCTAAAAACATCCCCGAACTCAACAACAATAGGCAGTCAATGCTTATAGAAAACTTGCCTTTCAGAGTACAAACTGGCGAAGACCGTAAAATAAAGGCAAACAATCCTAGGAGAATAGTGAGCACTTCAATGTTTGATTTAGTCTCCACTGACCCCCAGCATAGCGGACTCATTAAAAGATCCACTAATGAAACTAGTGATGATTACTCTGAATTTTGTTCATTAGCACCCCCAAGGAAATCTTATAAAGATTTTGTTGATGTTAGGTTAATACCTTCTTTAACTTCCAAGTCACCTACTGAGAGATTACCAAACTATGAATATTTTGATGATATTAAAGACAGTGAATATTTCATTGATTTTTATGAAAGAAATTCACCATTCAATCAAAGAAATTCAGTACAGACAACAACTTCCACAACTTCTTCAGTTTATTCTGAATCTTCATTGTTTTCTTCAATCAACACCTCTTCAGAAGATATTATAACTAAACCAAAACTATTAGGAGACTATGGATCATCGGATTCATTTGAAATCAAAGCTAAACCTGTTGTTAAAGTAACCGAAAGTTGCAATATAAATAAATTAACAAATTATGATGATTTAAGAGCAGCTTTAGAAGATGAACCAGTTGTTTTGAAACCAGAAGTTTTGGATACTTCGATTTTTACGAGAAAACAAAGAGTTTTCTATCGTAAACCTTTACCTAAAATACAAACCTCTTTGGAGGAAAATAAAAAAGGAAATATAACAATTCCAAAACACATAAAACTACGAGTTGTTAATGGGAGTCGAATAAGCTCAGTTTGATTCATTAACAACGATAGAAACAAAATATAATATATTCACATTTCACACTAGTTATTTACTTATTATGATACCAATTCTAGTCAATTCTATGATATTTCTTATAACCGATAGTTATTTATTCATTTTCTAAACGATTTTTTAAATCTACTAACTTTAATAGGATTACCATCCTCATCAATTGGTTCGAATTCTTTTTCTTTCTCATCTTCATAAATGATTTTTTCCCTTATAGGTTGAAGCTTGATATCAGAATATTTCTTCATCATTTTTTTCTTCAATTGAATATATTCATGTTTAAGTTGATTTCCATCAACATGATAATTTGGATCTTCAATGTCATCATTTTCAACAATTTGACTCAATAAAACACCACCTTCATCATCATCATCATCCTTATCATCATTATCACTGTTTTCCTCATCATATTCTTCTAACTGCTCTGGCGTATAAATCTCAAACTCAGTTTGTAGATTAACATCATCTTCTTCGTTATAGTCATCCGCATCAATATAAGATTTAATAGCGTCAAAATCAAAATAGGACGATAAATCAGCTTCAAATTCAGACTCTTCATTTTCAAAAGGAATAATTGATGCGCTTTCAGTTTCAAGAATTGATTCCATCGATGATGTATCAGTTTGCGGGATTATTGATGTTGCTGTTAGAGTTGCTACTGGAGGTGAAATAGTTATTGAATTAAATGAATTTGATCTGAATTGTGACTTAAATTTTGATTGTTTTGGTTTAGGTTGTTCTAAGTTTTCATCTGAAATAACAGAATTCGTCTCAGTAATGTCAGACACGACAGAAATTGAATCAACTATTTTAGGGATTATTGAAGGATTTTCAATAATATCAGTCACCACTGAATCTTTATCAATAGTATCAGACACAACAAAATCTTTTTCTATGATATCTGAAACAACTGGTTCTTTCTCAATGAGATCAGACGTAATCAAAGATTTATTTTTAAGCTCTTTTTTGAACTTAGATACCCTTGTAGTATCAATTCGTTTCAATTCTTCAGAAACATTTTCAATTTCTTTGATTTGAAGGTTAGGTGCAAAAGAAACACTTTTATTTTGTTTCAAGGGCCTAAATTCTTCTTGTTTTTTGATTGTCTCTGTTGTGATTTTCTGTGCTGGTGTTGATGATGTATTATTCTGATTAATTGTAGATCTCACTCTTTCCAATTCTTTGGTAAATAAATCTCTATAAGTTGACGGAACCATTGCATCACCATCAGTTATCAAATCCCAATCATCATCATCATCATCATCATCATCATCATCATCATCATCATCATCATCATCATACTCATCATTATCATCGTTAACCTCATCAGCAATTAATTGAAGTTGCATTATATCTTCTGGGTCAATTGCTGGTGAATTCGATGAGTATTGATTAAAATCGAAAACTTTAACAGGTTCTGTTTCGGGAATATCTGGTTTTGTTTGGTTCTCTTGTAGACCACTATTATCAACTTCCCGTATGTTCATTCTTTTGAATAATTTGGTGAATTCATCATCTTCTTGGACTTCCTCTGTCTGTTCAGCTTCAATCATGTCTTCAATTTTGGCAATATCTTCAGCTTCAATAAAATTAGACTTTTCTTTATCAGTATTATCTTGAGTAGCGAAATCTCTCAACTCAATTAGTTTAACATCTGCTAAAGATTTATTTTGGGGTTTAACAGAGCTTCTAATAACATTCCCGTCTTCATCCAAATCTTCTCTAATGTCCATGAACATTCCATCTTCTCCATCCTTTTCTTCAATTTCTTCGATATATCCATTCTTACAATTACCATTACTCTTTTCAAAATCTTGTAACTCTTGAACTTTCTTCAATGTACTGTTGGCTTCATCTATTTTCTTTTCGAATTCTATGATCGCTTCATTGAGATACTCCAATTTGCTTTCAACAACCTCGACCGCTTGTAAAGGATCACGTTCCACAAAATACTCTGCTCCTAAAAATACTAGCACTTTGGAAGGATCCACCACTTTACCTGTGACAATAGCCTTGGAATTTAGTTGAACTTCAATTGTAAGAGGATCTATTGGCTTCAACTTGTGATAAAACCTAAGTTTTTCTTGCAAATCAAGATACTGCTTCTGGTGCTGTTTGAGCAAACCAAGCTTGGATGCTAAAGAGGAGAGTGTATGGTTCACCTGAGCTTTGATTTCATCCATTTGGCTCAGTACTGCAGCTTTTGCGAAGTCAACTTAGTTACTAAGACGAAAAAAAAAGTATACTCAGTGCTCACATACATACATAAAAAAAAAATATTTACATATTGCAATTTGCTACAAGACAGGATGATATTTTAATTTTTGTAGTATGGGTATGGGAATCTGCGATCATGAGAAGAAATTTGTTTCTTTCAGTTTTTGAGAGTGTAAGTAAACAATGCTGTACATATCACTGCGCCAAATGGTCGTCTTCCCATTTCTTTAGTGCTTCTTCCCATTCTTCCTCCTGACTCAGAGGCTGCGACATGGTGTCTGCCTCTTTTTGCAGCTCTTCTCTTTCCTTGCGAGCCTGTTCGTCGTAGAACTTCTTATTATCGATCCAACGGTCTTGGATATCCACCTCAATAGAGCCTCCTTGTCTTGTGGCCTCTGCCCACACAGAATCACCACCAATTTCTGTGGAACCAAATATATAACCATTGGCTTTATCTATTTTGGAGACAAGATTGATCATAGACTGTTTATCCTCCACAGACAACACCTCAAATTGAACCAGATTAAAATCCTCGATCAATTCAGAAATCAAACCTGTTAGTTTAGAGTAACGTTTACCCAGTATCGAATTTGATTCTTTCTCAATGTAAGGCTCTAGATATGATAAGTCTTCAACTTCTGTATAATACTGCAAATTGAAAGGTAAATCTCCATAATTTGCAACCAAATCGATCTTACTGAAAACATTTATGTGTGGTAGGTCTAACTGTAACATGGACCTTAGCGCCAACAGCACAACAGATACATATTGAGAGGGACTAGTCAAATAGAAGCTATCGATCAAACTAACAACACACAGTCTCATGTCCAACTTCTTCTCCAGCATCTTGAAAATGGTTGTAAGTGCTGAATGGTGGGTAAATAGTTCCACTTGACCTGGACAGTCGAATATCACATATGAATCTCGACTGATTTTAGCTATTTTGTCCACCAACAAATCCACAGACTGATCCAGAGACTCCAACGCATACATCAACCCCCCATTAGGACCTAGGTCCTCCTCCTCCATCACTTCCTCCAGCGTGATAATGTCTCTGATATCCAGCTCGCAGTCGTAGTTAAGTCTGTCGTTTGCTGGATCAAGATTAATAATGGCAGAATGACGCCCAATAGCGTTGAAGAACTGCTGCAAACCAGCACAAAAAGTGGACTTCCCACTTCCAGGCGGACCGACAATGACCTGTCCAAACGGCATCTTCTTCTTCTTCTTCTTCTCTCTTTCAAGACAGTTTATTTATTGTGTTCTTCACTACAGTTACATAAATTATCTATGTATTTACAATAAAAATAAAAACCAATATTATTTTTTTTTCAATTTTCTGCAGTGAAAACTGAAAACAATTCGATGTTTGATATTTAAACCAACAACTGCATACGTGAATTTCAGCTTATAAAAACTGCCAATTTGTCACAAGAGACACCCCCAAACTTAGCGAACACTAACCACCTACCACCGTGCTTAACTGACATTGAAATTGCACATTCTGTCACCTGTTTCCTCCACAAGTTTAGAAGTTTTAATCATCTTGTTTTTTTGCCACCCAGTTTTATAAACAATGTCTGCTGCTGTGCCTGTCACCGTTTCTGTCGCACCGCTTGTATTGCTTTCCGTGGTTGACCACTACAACCGTATTGCAAAAGACACCAAGAAAAGAGTCATTGGATGTGTTTTGGGATCTTTGGAAAACGACCAACTTAGAATCACAAATAGTTTTGCCATCCCTTTTGAAGAAGATGAGAAGAACTCCGATGTGTGGTTCTTGGATCAAAACTACATTGAGTCCATGTACGAGATGTTCAGAAAGATCAATGCCAAAGAAAAATTGGTTGGTTGGTACCATTCAGGTCCTAAATTAAGATCTGCAGATTTGAAGATCAATGAGATCTTCAAAAAATACGTTGCAAGTCCAGCTTTATTGATTGTTGACGTGAAACAAGAAGGTGTTGGTCTTCCAACAGACTGTTATGTTGCTATCGAAGAAGTTAAAGAGGATGGTACAACGACTGAAAAGACATTTGTTCATGTTCCTTCTATAATCGAAGCAGAAGAAGCCGAGGAGATTGGTGTTGAACATTTGTTGAGAGAAATAAGAGACCAAGCGGCTGGTAGCTTATCCATCAGAATTACCAACCAGTTGAAATCGTTGAAAGGTTTACAATTGAAACTAAGAGACATCGTTAACTATTTACAAAAGGTTTCGGAGAAGCAATTGCCTATCAACAACAAAATCTTAGGCAAACTGCAAGAGGTCTTTAATCTGCTTCCAAACTTATCAGGTTTAGACGGCGATGAAGCCATTTCAGCAGCTTCTAATGACATTAAAGAAAAATCATCTGCATCAGGTCTCCATTCTGAAACCATAAAAGCAGTGAATCCATTATCTACAGCATTTACAGTGAAAACTAATGATGAGCTCATGGTTACTTATATTGCCAGTCTGGTGCGCTCTATCATTGCGTTTAACGACCTAATTGAAAACAAAATTGCTAATAAAAAGCTACAGGCTGAACTTGAGCTGGTTTCCTCAGCTGATGAATCCACTGAAGGTGTTGCCAAAACTATTATTACTGAGCTTGAAACTGCCTGAACAGTTTCAACAGTTTCAACAGGCAAAACGAAAACCGAAAACCCCATAAAATAAACATCTTTTTGTTGAAAGTCATGAAATTCATTAAAGTTGTAGCTATAATTATGTAAAAAAAAAAAAAAAACTATTAGAAAAAAATTATTTAAAACACTATCACAATTAAAGCAGAAACAATTGCTCACTGACGCACGATGCTTGCGCGACTGCTGCTACAAAGACATCTACAGGTACGACCAGCGTGGAGCGCGTCTAGGCTACTGCATTGCTCAACGCTGCTCAGGAAACACGCCACCCTCAACACGTCGCCTGTTCAATTTATTTCCAATCTTTCGCCTATCGAGAAACTATCGCTTAAGAAAGCTATTAGCTGCACATCAGACACTACAGACGGCTTCAATACAACCACTACTGCCACATCATCTTCATTAACACAAGAGAACACACCACAAGGACGTCAAATACCTTTCCAAATCACCCCTAAAAACAACACTGAACAATCAAATATCCATGATTCAAAAGATTTGTCCAAGATACTGAAAACTTATCTTCAACTAGCCAAACCAAGATTAACTGCTCTGGTGGTACTGAGTGCTATTTGCTCTTATGCCTTAACTCCATTGAATGCCACCATCCCACAACTGATCTTTCTCACTACGGGGACAGCATTGGCTTCAGCATCTGCAAATGCAATTAATATGGGCAGAGAACCAAATTTTGATAAAATGATGGTTAGAACTTCAACAAGACCAATTGTTCGCGGAGCTTTGACCCCGATGCAAGCTTATAAATTTGCTGGGGTCGCAGGTGTTGCTGGAATCTCAATATTGTATCTGGGAGTTAATCCAACAGTGGCCATTTTAGGTGCATTAAATATAGTTTTATATGCTTGGACTTATACTTCGTTGAAAAGAATGTCTATTTTGAACACTTGGGTTGGTGCGATTGTTGGTGCTATCCCACCGTTAATGGGCTGGGCAGCTTCAAGTCCCCTAAGTGATCCAGGTGCTTGGTGTCTTGCCGGTTTACTTTATGCATGGCAATTTCCTCATTTTAATGCTTTAAGCCATAATATTAAAAATGAATATAGAAACGCTGGATATGTCATGACCTCTTTTGTTAATCCAATGTTGAATGCTAGAGTTGGTTTGAGATATTCCTTACTAATGTTCCCATTATGTTTTGGACTAACATTTTATGGAGTCACAGATTGGGTTTTCCCAATTGACTCAGGTATTATAAATGGCTGGTTAAGTTATTGGTCTTTTAAATTTTGGTGGCAACAAAGAAAAAATTATAAAACTAGTACACCACCTATAGAAGGTGTAAAACTAGCAAATATTTATGCTAAAAAAATGTTTTGGGGATCTGTCTGGCATTTACCTGGTGTGTTAGTGCTTGCTATGTTGCACAA
Source organism: Starmera amethionina (assembly GCA_030573755.1). Classification (NCBI taxonomy): domain Eukaryota; kingdom Fungi; phylum Ascomycota; class Saccharomycetes; order Phaffomycetales; family Phaffomycetaceae; genus Starmera; species Starmera amethionina. The sequence goes on from JAJMDW010000195.1 coordinate 48,913, forward strand.
AAAGGGACGTTGGGATTGGCTTTTTGGACCTGAAGGATTTGCACCATTCTAAATCTGATTAAATTTTATAAAATACAGTTATTTATTTTTCAAAACATTTCAGCTCTTATTGTATATAGAAAGAAATAAAAAGAATTTATATTCTGGTTGTATAGAGTCCATCAAATTGTAATATCTACAAATAACTCACATACCACATTAATATACTATAACATCAAACGCAGCATTTTTCTTTTTTCTTTTGAAACAACAAAGAGTGCTACGAACTCAAATTATAGTTTTTGATATTCTAATTTACCTTCTAATTTCTTAACTTCCGCAACTTTTCTAACAGCTTTCAATAAATCATTCTGAATGATATAATCTCTATCACTTCTGATGGCAAAAAATCCAGCTTCAGTTACAACGTTACGAATATCTGCACCATTGAAGCCATCACTCATTTTAACTAAAGCCTCATAATCAAAATCACCTTGTTTAGACACTTTTGAAGTATGAATTTTGAAAACTTCTAAACGACCGTTTTCATTTGGTAATCCAATCTCAATTTTTCTATCTAGACGACCTGCTCTTAACAATGCTGGATCCAAAGTGTCTGGTCTATTAGTGGCCATGATAACTTTAGTTTGTCCCAAATAATCAAATCCATCCATTTGATTCAATAACTCCATTAATGTACGTTGAACTTCACGATCTGCCGAAGTACCTTCACTGAATCTACGACCACCAATTGCATCAATTTCATCCATGAAAATGATACATGGTTCATGTTCTTTGGCATATTGGAACATTTCTCGAATTAACCTTGCAGATTCACCGATATATTTGTCAACAATCGCCGATGCAGGACTGAAAATAAAATTAGCACCAATTGTAGCAGCAACAGCTTTTGCTAATAGAGTTTTACCGGTACCTGGAGGACCATAAAGTAAAACACCTTTTGGAGGTTTGATTCCAACTCTTTGAAATAATTCTGGATTTTTCAATGGTAATTCAATGACTTCTCTTAGTTCTCTAATTTGTTCATTTAACCCACCAACTGTATTGAAAGAAACATCACCTGGTTTGAAAGTGGTCATGTTATAAACCAATGGATGAACCTCACGAGGTAAAATTCTCATTATTGTTAAAGTTGTCATATCTAAAGCAACACGAACCCCTGCTTTCAAATTTTCCTTTTTGATTGAGTTTCTACAATTAACAATGTATCTTGGACCTGAAGAAGCCTTGATAATGAATCTTTCGTCATCCAATTGTTTCAAGACTTCCCCAATAATTTGACCAATACTTTGCAAAGCTTTGATATCATTTTCAGTTCTTTCAAATTCGTGTTCTAAAGTTCGTATTCCTAGACGTAACTCTTTCAACTTGGAGTCCCACTTGGTGTGCTCAAGCATCTTGTTCTTAAACTTTGACAATGCTTCCTCTCTGGCGGTGTCAACTGGGTCGGCAGCAGCAGCTTGTTCTTCTTCATTGGTGACTTGGTGGTCTCCATCTGGGTCCAAGGCCATAGCTTGTAAAAGTGGATCGTTTTCTTCGCTCATTTTGGGTGATCTCAATTAAAATAAGGTCTTGTAGGTCTTCTACTGTGCTTTAAATGTCTTTCTTGCTATGTAACCGATTGAAACACAGTTTTGTTGAAGGTAAGATATTGTTTATCTCGCTTCAAATCGAAATTTGCCACTGAAATTTGAATTCTTTTTCATAGGCAACAAACAAAAAAAAAAAAAAAAATCAGTAAAAAATTCAATTTCTATCTATCGACTGCTTTTTGAGTGTTGTTTCCTTTTGAAAATTGTCTTTTGAAGGCGCTTGCTTTATAATTTCTGGTTTCATACCATTTCATAAAGATTCAAGTGAAGAGAACGAAGAAAACCGTTGGAAAACCATGGAGTTTCATGCTTTAATCTGCTGTGGGAAAGGTATTAATTTGAACCCATTCTCAAAGACCAGAGAGACCGGGGTTCCAAAGGCATTGCTTCCTATTGGGAACAAACCTATGATTGAGTATGTGCTAGAGTGGTGTGACCAGGCTCCGTTTCCAAAGATCACTATAGCAGCAGACTCTGAGTCCCATGCTGACATCAATGCTGTTCTTGAACAGTATAAATCAAAGAGAAGCAAGTGCTTGAATAGCCAGATTGAACTGTTGAAATACGATGGAGAGTCCACTGGTGAAATACTGGACGGTTTGAGTAGTACTTCCATGAGTACAAATATTGTGTTATTACCTTGTGATTTCATCACTGATTTACCTCCACAAGTCTTAATCGAAGAGTATAGAAACAAAGATGAAGCTGATATTGGAATGTCTGTTCATTACAAAAACAAATTTGAAAACATTGATAAGAAACATTTAACCAATTACTACACTGTTTATTCAAATGATTCTCATTTATTAGATATTTATTCCAAAGAATCTGTTGAGATCTCGAAAACTTTGGAAATTAGAACCCAGTTGGTTTGGAGATACCCAAATTGTACTGTGTCAACAAAACTTCTAGATTCATTTATTTACTTCTTTAGAACAGATGCTCTTGAACAACTGAAAACAGAGAAGTATGATTTCAAGAATAAATCTATAACAAAGATCCTTAGAGATTTAGCTAGACGCTCATGGAAGCATTCAGAAAGAAAAGGAAGTGTTTCACTGCTAGTCCTTCCACCACAAGCTAATTTTATCAGAAGTGACAATACAACTGCTTATTTGGAAGCAAACCGTTACATGATGAAACTGAAAGCCAAACAACTACAACAGCCTCCACAAGCCAAGGAGAAAGGTGCTGCCACTGTTGGTGCTGACTCTGTTGTTGATGAGAACACCAATTTGGGTGAACGCACCAGTGTTAAAAAGACTGTTGTTGGTAAGAATTGTAATATTGGGAAACGCTGTCGTTTGACTGGTTGTGTGTTACTCGACAATGTCACTTTAGAAGACGACATTGTATTAGAAAACTGCATTGTTGGGTTGAATGCTATTGTTCACAGTAAAGCTAGACTTACCAACTGTAACGTCGAAGGAGGCTACACTGTCTCCAAAGGCTTGCAAGTTAAAGGTGAGACCTTAACCAACATTTTCATCGAAGGCCAGGAATACAGCAGTTCCGAAGACGAGTCTTCTTTGGATGACGAAGAGTACAACAGCTACGAGTACGATGACTTTGACGACGAATTTGAGGACGACGGATTGTTTGAGCGTTAGAGACTCTACTCTAGATTGTGTCATTTCTCTTGAATATAAGCAAAACTACAAAAATTGTGCTAAAAACTCCCTGGAAAAGCGCTCAACTTGTAGAAACCCCACAGGGATATAATAAAATACCACAGAACACTATCAAAAGCTTTACAAACACTTAAAACAGCCCGTCAAACACATCAAAACCCCCAATTCCTGAAAAAAACATCTCAACATCCCGACAGCTCATAAAATTTTTTTGTCGAAATTTTACTCATTTTTTCAATATGTAACGCGAATTTTTTAGAGTTTTTACAAAGTTCAACCACCCCAACAACAAGTTCAACACAGCAATGTCTGAACCAAAAACTATCGTGTTAGAAAACGTGAGATATTTTTTGCTTCTATTTAATAATCGGTAGTTTGTCTGATCCATGTTGTAGCCTATAACTGTTATCATTATTACTATTATTATTATTATTATCATCATCATCATCATTGAGAGATATTAATTTTTGATTAAGATTATTAACAATTGAACAGACCGCAAGAAGAGACGCACTTATTGCTATTGAAAAGAAATACCAGAAGATTTGGGCCGATGACAAAATCTTCGAGCTCGATGCTCCTTCTTTAGAAGAGATTCCATTCACTGTTGATATTGATGAAATTCACGAGAAATATCCAAAATTCATGAGTTCAATGGCTTACCCATACATGAACGGTGTCTTACACGCCGGTCATTGTTTCACTTTATCCAAGGTCGAGTTCTCTACTGGGTTTGAACGTATGCGCGGTAAAAGAGCTCTTTTCCCTCTTGGTTTCCATTGTACTGGTATGCCTATTCGTGCTTGTGCGGATAAATTGGCTAGAGAAGCTGAGCAATTTGGTAAAGATTACTCAAATGTCCCTGTTGAAGAAGATGAAGAAGTTGCCGATTCAACTACTGATTTAACTCCTCCATCCACTGCTGCTTCAAAATCTGAAGATGTTACAAAATTCAAAGCTAAAAAATCAAAAGCTGCTGCTAAACAAGGTCGTGGTAAATATCAATTTGAAATCATGTTACAATTAGGTATCCCAAGAGATGAAGTTTTCAAATTTGCCGATGCTAATTATTGGTTGGAATATTTTCCACCTTTATGTGAACGTGATTGTAACAATTTTGGTGCCAGAATTGATTGGCGTAGATCTATGGTCACAACTGATGTCAACCCATACTATGATCAATTTGTTAAATGGCAAGTCACCAGATTGAAAGAATTAGGTAGAATCAAATTTGGTGAACGTTATACCATTTATTCTGAAAAAGATGGTCAAGCTTGTATGGATCATGATAGACAAAGTGGTGAAGGTGTCACTCCACAAGAATACACCGGTATTAAAATCAAAATTGATGAATTTGCTGATCCTTCAGTTGCTGATCCATTAACACCAGGTAAACCAGTTTATTTAGTTGCTGCTACTTTAAGACCAGAAACTATGTATGGTCAGACTTGTTGTTTTGTTTCACCAAAAATTGATTATGGTATTTTTGACAATGGTGATTGTTATTATATTGTTACTGAACGTGCTTATAAAAACATGTCTTATCAAAAATTAACTCCAAAAAGAGGTGAATATAAACCAGTTGCTTTAGTTAATGGTTCAAGATTAGTTGGCTCTAAAATCACTGCACCACTATCAGCTTATAAAAATTTAAGAGTTTTACCAATGGAAACCGTTCTGGCCACCAAAGGTACAGGGGTTGTTACTTGCGTCCCATCAAACTCTCCAGATGACTATATCACCACTAAAGATTTGAAAAATAAATCTGAATATTATGGAATTAATTCAGATTGGGTCATTGATGAAATTTTGCCAATCATTAGAACTCCAAAATATGGTGATTGTTCTGCTGAATTTTTATGTAAAGAAATGAAAATTCAATCACCAAAAGATTCCATTCAATTAGCTGCTGCAAAAGAAGCTGCTTACAAAGAGGATTTTTACCAAGGTGTGGTTATTTATGGTAAATATGCAGGTACTCCAGTTTCAGAAGCTAAAAACAAAGTTCGTGCTGATTTGATTGCATCAAATGATGCCTTTGTTTATAATGAACCAGAATCTCCAGTCATTTCAAGATCTGGTGATTCATGTATTGTTTCATTAGAAGATCAATGGTATGTTGATTATGGTGAACCAGAATGGAAAGCAGATGCTTTAGAATGTTTACATAACATGAGATTGTTTGCCCCAGAGACTAAAAATGCATTTGAAGGTGTTTTAGACTGGTTGAAAAATTGGGCTGTTTGTAGAACTTATGGTTTAGGTACTAAATTACCATGGGATGAGCAATATTTAGTTGAATCATTATCAGATTCTACTATTTATCAAGCCTATTATACCATTTCGAAATTTTTACACAAAGATTTTTATGGTAGAGTTCCAGGTGAATTTGGTATTAAACCAGAACAATTAACTTATGAAGTTTTTGATTATATTTTTGCAAGAAGAGATTCTATTGAAAGTGAAATACCAATTGATGTCTTGCATAGATTAAGAAGAGAATTTGAATATTTCTATCCATTAGATGTTTCAATTTCCGGAAAAGATTTGATTCCAAATCATTTAACATTTTTCATTTATACTCATACAACAATTTTTGGTAAAAAATATTGGCCAAAAGGTATTAGAGCGAATGGTCATTTATTATTAAATAATAATAAAATGTCAAAATCGACTGGAAATTTCATGACTTTAGAACAAATTGTGGAAAAATTTGGCGCTGATGCTTCACGTATCGCATTAGCAGATGCTGGTGATTCAGTTGAGGATGCAAATTTTGAAGAATCAAGTGCAAATGCAGCAATTTTACGTTTAACAACTTTAAAGGATTGGTCAGAAGAAACCATCAAAACTATTGATTCATTCAGAACTGGTGATTACAATTTCTTTGACTTGGCTTTTGATAATGAGTTAAATGAATTAATTGAAGAAACTTATAAACAATATGATTTAACCAATTATAAAGGTGCTTTAAAATCCGGTTTATTTGATTATCAAACCGCCCGTGATTATTATCGTGAATCTTCAGAATTAATGCATCGCGATTTAGTTTTAAAATATATTAAAACTCAAGCATTATTATTACAACCAATTGCACCACATTTTTCAGAATATATTTATCGTGAAGTTTTAGGTAATGAAAAATCGGCGCAAGATGCCGAATTTCCAAGAGCTTCTAAACCAGTTGATGTTAGTATTAGTGAATCATTAGAATATATTAGATATTTAACAAGAAGTATTCGTGAAACTGAGGGTACTCTGTTAAAAAAGAAAAAAGGTAAAGCTTCAGAATTGGATGCAAGTAAACCAGTCAAGTTGACGATTTTTATTAGTGAATCTTTTCCAGAATGGCAAAATAATTATATTGAATTGGTTCGTGAACTGTTTGAAAATCAATCATTAAATGACAACCAAATCATCAAACAAAAAGTTGGTAAAGATATGAAACGTGCAATGCCATTTATTTCGAATTTAAAACAAAGATTATCAAAAGAGTCACCAGATGTTGTTTTCAACAGAGAATTAAATTTTAATGAAGTTTCTACAGTTAAATTAGCTTTAGATAATATTAAGAAAGCACCAAGTTCTGTTAAAGTTACAGAAGTTCAATTAATTTCATTCCAAAATGGTTCATCAGTCGGTAAAGATATTCTGACTGGAGAAGAAGTTGAAATTACTGTTGGTGGAAAAATTATCGATGGTGCTGTTCCAGGTCAACCAGGTTTACTGATGCTGAATATTTAAACTAACAACAGAATCTGTTTTTTGAAAAATGGCTAATTAAATTAACTACATAATTTTAATATTTATAAAAAGCTTTTTTATTATCAATTAATTAATTCATGTAATGATCCAGTACTATAAATTATAAGTTAATCTAAATTATTATAACCTCTTTTCCTCAATTGATTAACAGTCCAAACCCAATTTTCTGCACAATTATTTATATTATTTGCAATTTTTGAAGGAGTCGCAGGTACACCAAGAGTAGTAAAATAAGCACCATTATGACTTGAATCCACATTTTCATCATTTATAGATAAAGCACATTTTAAAGTTGCATATGAACCTTCTTCGTTTGAACAACCAAAAAAATAACCAAAAATTTGAAAGAAAAACCAAAAAAAAATACCAAAAAATGGTAATCTTGTCCAATATGAAAACAAGTTTGTATTCATAACAAATCCTGGATGTACTGCAAACGATAAAACATCTGGATATTTTATAGCTAATAATTTGATATATTGTATCCCACAAGTTTTAGCTAAAGCATATCTAAGCCAAGTGAAAATGAAATTGGGCCAATAATTGAAATGTGAATCATTTGGTAATTTAATGAATTCAATGAAATGCCCCACTGATGAGACTATAACAACTCTACCAGAGTGTTCATTTTCATAAGTTGTTGAATTAATTAATTGAATTAATTTTTGAGTTAATAAAAAATGTGCAATGTAGTTTGTTTGAAATTGGATTTCAAAATTATCCTTTGTCAATGAAAATGGTAAAGCCATAACACCAGCATTCAAAATTAATAAATCTAAATGAGACTCTAATGAAATGAATTTTAAAGCAGCATTTTCCACAGAAGATAAATCTAGAAGATCCAATTCAATAAATTTAAGTTTTCCCAGAAATCTTTCATTTAAATCTTGTTCTATAACGGCACTTCTTCTACTCTCGGCTTCAGCTTGAATTTCTTTAATACATTTTGAAACACGATTATGGCTTCTTCCTGCAATATAAACTGTGAAACCATGAAGATATAAATGTAAGACAGTGAACCAGCCAATTCCGCTGTTTCCTCCTGTGACTAGAGCCACACGCTCTCTTTCGACGCATGGATTGTAGTAGGGCAGATCGTCTGGGTTGAAAGCAAACATTGTCAAGCTAGCAGTTTGTTTGGAAATGTTTAAATAGTTTGTTACAGTGGTAAATAAGTTGGAAAAAATTGCTGCGATATACATATTGAATGAGAAAAATAATTTTTTAGAGCGATGAGATAAGATGAGATGAGATGAGATGAGATGAAAAATAGAAATTTAGGATGATTTACAAATAGCAAAACATAGAGCTATAACAAATCTATTTACAGCTGTCCATTATAGCAGGAAGAATATATAATAATTGTATGGAGGGCAAAAAAAACCAAAAAGAAAAAAAACGAAGACAGAGAAACACACAAATTGAGTCAGAGGTTTTCAAAATTTGATACCATGTTTAGCATCATATTCAGCCAATACCTTTCTGTGTGCCTTGATCTTTTCGTTCATGTAGTCGATCATTTCTTGTGTTAATTCCTTCTTTTCTGGTCTTGGGATAGCGGCTAATTTTGCACTGATTGCTATTGTCTTTGGTGGGACAGGCATTGTTGGACGAGTCAGTTTACGCAACATTCTTTCGTCAATCTTACGCTTTCTGGTCTTGGAACGTTCGTTTCTCAAAGTTGGTAAGGCTTCATATGGAACCAAAGGTTTTAAAGCGTGTGTGACGAAATAGGATACTTCTTCTAGATCTTCCTTAGCAGTTGTCTGAACACCGTCTTCCACCTCTTGTGGACGGGGCCATGGGATAATGAGTTCTGGTTTACCATGAACACGTCTGACAGGCATTAGTTTTTTATATTGGGAGTTGTAACGAGGTTTTGTGAAGTACAAGTTTTCCACAGCAACAGTCTTTGTATGGCCATGTTCCTCATCTTCGATGTCAACAACCAATCTGATATGGTCTTTTGGAACTGGCACTGGGTAAGCTGTGACATAAGAAGTTTGGCCTTTCACCCACAACTGTTTAGGCACAACAGAAGTCTTTTGAGGTCCATTTTCGTCCAACAAATAACCACCACCTTGGGTATGACTGGTGACTTTACAAATGGTTCCCTTCTTCTCTCCTTTCACAATGAGCACACGGTCTCCCACTAGAAACTCCAATTTGGCTGGATCAGTCTCAACAAAGTCCATTTTTCTGATGTCTGGCTTGAGCACTGGATGCATGAATTCAGGCAGCATTTTTCTGTTCATCTTCTCAAAATGAAGCAAATGCTTGTCTGCAAGCCTGTCAAAATTGATTTTAAAGCGCTTTCCAGCAAGTGAGAGATATGACATCTTTGCTGTGTTTGCTTTGCTGCTTTCTTAGTGATTGAACTGTTTTTAAAATGATAATTCTCGATGTATTGAAAAATGTTTTTAGTTTTTAGTTTTTTAGAGACAGAAAAGAGAAAAAAATAAAAAAGTTTTAGACAGGGCGGCGGGTAACTAGCAAAATGTCGTTTATTCAGCGCAGTTCTCAGTTCTCAGTTCTCAGCTTATTTGGAGAGTAGAAACGAGTTTAGCTGTCTGCACAAATGGCGATGAACTCGGTCTCGTTGACTGTGGTGTTAGTGGTGTTTTAATGCTGGGTTTAACATGGGAAATGGGCATTCCAATGGATGTATTTTGAAACTTCTGATAATACTTACTTTCCCCGTCATTATCTAAATCAAACTCATCGATCATTGCACGGAGCTCTTCATCACTGAGGTTCTCGCCTAGTTCCTTGGCCACTCTCCGGAGATTGCGAAGACTGATCTTGCCCGTGTTGTCGTCGTCAAACAATTTGAACGCACGACGTATCTCTTCTAATGGATCTCTATTCAGCACTTTTTCTCCCACTATAGACTGTTAGTTAAGATCAACTAACATCGTACATCATCATCCAACGGACTAACAAATCGTAATGGATGGAAAAAGCTAATCAATAAACTCACTAATGGTAAAAAAATCCTCGTAGTGCATCTGCTGTCTCTCATCACGATCATACTCATGGATCAACTGGAGCACCTCCTGCTTGCTCATCTCAAACCCTAGAGCTCTGATGGCAACCTTCAACTCGTGGTAGTCCAAGTACCCGTCATTGTTCATATCAAACAAGTTGAACGCCTCCCTGATCTCCTGTTTCTGCTCTTCAAGCAGCTCACGCTTCACTGCTGGACGTGACGAAGACACTGCTCTTCTAGTGGACATTATGTCAAATTGTGTGTGCTTCTGTTTTCTAATGGCAAAAATAACGACTCTCTTTAAGATAACTGTGTTGTGAAATCAAAGGTTTGTTATACGTTGATGATCACTACTTCCAAGTTCCAAGTTTAATCAAATGATCGTGGTACTTCCAGCTATAAGTATTAATGTAATATAATTATTATTAAATTGGTTGGACAACAACTTCAATTGCTTTAATGTTTATTAATTTCATTTAATTTTTTTGTAATTTTTTAATATTTAAATTTGTTAAGTACAGCTTGTTTAATTGTTCTTTTGCCACCAATATCATTAAAGTTATTCTAATTAAAATGAAAAGATGGCGCCGCACGCTGAAGAGAAGCTTAGAATCATCATTAGCAAGCTTGATAGCAAGCTGTACAGCTTGAGCGGTACAGTGAAAGAATTGCAGGAGAAATTACAAGAATTGGAGCAGCAAAACAGCAACTTAAAGAGACGAATTGGTGGTAATGAAGAAGAATTGGAGATCTTGACAATAGAGAAAGAGACTTTACAAGAACAGAACGAGTTATTGAAACATGAGATTGATGCTTTGGAGCTTCAAGTGGCACAGTTGTCAACAAACTTACTCCAGAATACCTCATTATCTCAGGAGTCCATCAATTTTCTTCAAAATTATATAAATAATTCTCAAACAAAAAATCAATTAGCAGAGTTGCAGTTGAGATTAGAAACCTTATCACCATTCAAAGAACTATATGAAGCATCTCAGCTGAAATTGAACGAGGCCCAAGCGGTAATTGATCAATTAAAGTCTCAAATTGATACAAACTCAATTGAAATTATTGATAAGTTAACATCAGAAAACATCAATCTTCAGTCTTCAAATGATGAGTTACAAACAACTGTAAAAGAATATGAAGATCTAATACAGTTGAATGAAAATTTTGAAGTGTTATACAAAGATATTGAAATAGAATTAAATGATAAATTAAAAGATTTACAAAAACACATTGATGAGAAGGAAAAAATCATTGAATCTTTAATCATTAAAAATAAAGAGTTAAAAAATCTGCTTACAAAGCCTGTTGCACTACAAGAAGTACCCAAGCAGTCAAACACACACCAACAGACCAATCAAAATGATGAAAAATTAATACTTGAAACAACAATTTTGAAATCATTAATTAACTCCAAAACTCAAATAATTAATTCCATCAAAGGATCTAATCATGTTGATAAGGACTTTATAATACAAGATCTTCAAATTATCAAATCAATTTTCCCAAAATTAATTAAAACTTTAAAGTTCAATGAAGATTTACTACTAAATTTATTTAAACAACAATTTATTACAAAACTTGAAATTTTCATCAATCAAGTTGAGTTTCTTACAACTATTATCTTGAAAAATAATCAAATATCATCTATTGATGTCCCAGATGTTGATATTACTATGATAATAGACTCAGTCTTGAACGAAGATTTTAATATGGAATTACCAATTATCAACATTGATTTAAAGAATGTAAATTTCAAGAATATATCACAATTAAAATTTAAACTATTAAACGAAATTTCGATGATCAAATCATTGATTGAACTCGTGAAGATACTAAATATGAATGGAATCAAAACAAACCAGTCTTTTTTCAATGATTTAAATGAACAGTTCGATATTTATCAAAAATTCATTGGTAATTTGAATCTAAATAATGAAATTGAACCATTTGAATTTAAATCTTTTGAAAATGAATATCACAATTATTGTAAAAAAATTGAAACTAAAATTATTGAAAATTCAAATAAAATTGAATTTGAAAAATTTTTGGTAAGTCAACCACCAATTGTTTCAATTAAAAATGTTGATCTTGTTGACAAAAATATAAATTATGATGAAACCAACAATAATATCAATCTAGAGATCCAAGAATTGGAATCCCAGATTAAACAAAAAGATGCCACTATAGAAGAACTAAGAATCAAAATTACAATATTATCATCAAAACTTTTGAAATTTGATGAATTTGAAAATTTGATTCATCAACTGAATAATAAAATCAAAAAATTAACAAATATGAATAATGAACTCAATTCACAATTGAAATTGATAAGTGAAACAAACAAAAATTTAGAATTGAAAATTTCTCAATTGAAGAAAGACTCCATATTAAATTCGTCATTTGAATTATCAGAAGAGTTTGCTAAATATTCTCAATTAGAATTGATTTCAGAAATTGGATATTTAAGAAATATTGTTAAATCACTAACTTTTAAAAATCGCACATCATTTCATCTTTCCAAAAATTGGTGGCTATTAAATGATCTAAAAATTTCCAAAAACATTATTTATAATGAACAACTAGATGAATTAAGGAAACTTTCTAATGATGTACAAAAACAAGTTGAATCACGTATTATTTCTTTTTGATCATTGTTTTTTTCTTTGGCCACTTGACTGCTTTCTCAATTTTATTTGCAGGTTGAATCAAATCTAAAATTGCAATTAAAAAAATATCCACAATTAAACATAAAATAAATAATTTCCCAGACCATGAACCAATTTGATATAATCCAACAAATTTTTCCAAAGTAGTCATTTTTTCTTCATCTTTTATTGAAAGATAAACAACCTCGGTTCTTTTAGCAATATCCTCCCAACTATACATTTTTTTAACTCGTTCATGGAAACTTGAAGTATCAACTTTATTATTCTCAATGATATCAATTGCATTCAAAGTATGTTTAACTAATGAATCAACAGAAGTTTTAGCAAAAATTGTCATATCATTTGGTAAAACTTCTGGAATCCCACCAACTCTTGTAGTAACAACTAATAACCCACAACTTGCAGCTTCAACAAGAACTGTTCCAAATGCCTCTGTAAGAGAAGGATGTAAATAAATATCACCACAAACCATCACATTTCTCACTTCTTCATGTTTTACTGCACCCATTAATGTGATTCTATCTTGTAATCTATGAGTTTCCACAGTTTGTTGAATTTCAATGAATTTTGGTCCATCACCAGCTATTATAAATTTGACCTTTGGATGAGCAGCACAGATTCTAGGAATCATGGCACATAATAAATCAGCTCCTTTATTTGGAAACAATCTTGATATCACCACAATTGTAACATCTTTAGATTTTTTAACTTTGGAATCTAGTACCATCATTTCATCATCATAATTCAAAGGTCTAAAATCTTTTGAAACCACAGCATTAGGAATAACTGAGCATTTATACGGATCAAAACTTCCTCTCAAACACATGTTTTCACGACAAGTATTAGAAACACATATGGTTCTATCTAAATTAATCAAATTAAATTCTAAAACTTTATAACCCCAAACATAATTAGTTTCTGTGAATCCATATAATGAATGATCAGTCAGTACAGTTTTAATTCCTAGTGTAGAGGCATGGAAAATTGCCTCGTTGGCTAAAGTGGATAATCCAGCATGTCCATGAAGAATATCTATGGATTCTCTAAGATAAATGTTTCTCAGAATTGGAAGCGGTGCAAACACTGTTGGGAAAGTGGTTTGCCGATAGAACACAAACAACGGTACATAATACACTTTGAGACCATTGGTTAAGTACCGTACGCCTCTTCTATGGTGGTAATTGTGGGTAATGATGACGACGTTATGGCCCAATTTGATGAGTTCGTGTGCCAAATGTTGGATATGAAGCTCCACCCCTCCAGCTTGCGGGTAGAAGTAGTCGCAGACCATCCTAAAAGAAAGTCAGTACTGGCATTGCGGCCGTTGTTACTGCGTAAGACTCACGCTATATTAAGACCCATTGCAACCTTCAAATTTGTATAATTAATATTACGTACAGTATATGTAAATGAAATATTTTTTAGTCTCTTGATTCTTGATTCTTTAATCAAAGTTTCAAAAAGAACTATATACATACATACATACATACATACAAAGGCACCAAAGAAATGTTACCCAGTGACCCACCAGCGTACTACACAGTTAGACCATCCGCAAAACAGCGCATCCAGGAAGGGTTGTTGTTTTTAAAAGAACTTCACCGGTTTAGTGAGGCCAAAATAGAACAGTTTCTAAGTAAATTTGGAAATCCAGTTGTGTTGAAACGATTCTTGTATGTCGGGTTTGTTGCGATATTGATGTACATCGTCAGTGTGTTGGGATATCTGCCTGAAGATGATACCAAAACTGGAGGAAGTTTCACCGATAAAGCTGTTGTTGATGGTTTTGTGAATGACAATGTTGATTTGGCTCAGATCGAACAGAGTTTGCATTATTTGAGCACCATGCACCATGTGACGGGATCCAAGGGCGATTTGGTAGAGGCTAGGTATGTGCAAGATGCATTCAAGAAGTTGGGATTGAAAAATGTTGAAGTGGACAGCGTTGTTGGCGATTTAAAAGTGGGTGATAAATGTTTTATGAGTTTTAAAATAGAGGGAAAGAAAGACTGGGAAGAGATTGATTTGACAAACCAGTATATTTCTATGAGTGATGATTTAGAGTTGACTAAATCAGGTGTTGTCTATGCAAACTATGGAGAGATTGAAGATTTCAAAAATTTAGGAACAGATGGAATAAGCACTGAAGATAAGTTTGTTATAATGAAAATTTCCCCTAAAATTTCAGTAAATCATCAAGTACAAAATGCGGTAAGTCATAATTGTAAAGCAGTGTTGTTTATTCGTGATTCTGAAGATCATGCTTCAAGTTTTGAAAGACCTTTGAATTTTTATTTACAAACAGTACCAATGATTAGTGTCACCAGAGACCAAATCAAACCTGTTTTGGATCATTTGAATGACGGAACTCAGTTTGGAGCACAACATTCTGGTAAAGGGGTTTTTGAAATGAAAGTACAAATTAAAATGAATACTTTACAAGATCATGAATTATGGAATGTCGTTGGTAAGATTCCAGGATCAGAACAGATGGAGCGTGCCATCATTATCGGAGCTCAACGTGACTCTCAGTGCAATGGTGCTACATCAAGTGCCAGTGCTACAGCTCTTCTATTAGAAATTGTTGATGTTTTAGGAAGACTGAGTGTTGAGAAAAGTTGGAGACCATTAAGAACAATTTATTTTATTTCATTTGACGGAACTGAGCAAAATTTCTTAGGTGCTACTAAACTGCTGATGAATAGTAAATTGCTTAAAAATAGTTACACATTCATAAATTTGAATGGAGTTTTTGGGGATGATTTGGAACTTATTGCTAATCCGATCTTGAACAGTTGCCTGAACAAATATCAGTCTGATTATGGGTTCAAACTAAGCAATTCTTTTATTGAGTTCAACAATTTTTTGCCCTTTATGTTGAATGGGATTCCGATTATTGATATTGGATATAACTCAAATCAAGAAGATTTATACCCTAAACATACTTGTGAGGATACATTTGAATATTTTACCGAAAATAAAGTTGATCATGATCTTATGAAGCATAAGAACATTGTTACATTAGTCAGCAAGCTAGTATTGAGCTT
Source organism: Starmera amethionina (assembly GCA_030573755.1). NCBI lineage: Eukaryota > Fungi > Ascomycota > Saccharomycetes > Phaffomycetales > Phaffomycetaceae > Starmera > Starmera amethionina. The sequence goes on from JAJMDW010000195.1 coordinate 64,609, forward strand.
GGTGGATGATCCATTGATTCCATTTGATATTCTTGCTTATGTTGAATCTTTGAATAACTTCTTCAAAGATTTACAAGAGTTCACTCATGAAGTTGATAATAAATCAACCTTAAATTTTCAACCAATAATGACCGGCTTACTGCGTTTGAAGAAACTTGGATTTGAATTGAAATCATGGGTCAAGACATGGAGAGACATTTTGAACGATAATTCAGGACTGGAACCATCATTTTTATCGTTACATCGTTGGAGCTGGAATTCTAAGATGGCACAGTTTCAGAAACTGTTGTGGGATTACGAGAACCCATTGCTTGGACCTCAACTTGTGCAACCAACTTCAGATAAGCATAAATTTGAATGGTGGAGTTTCCCATCCATAAGAGATTCCATTGCCGAATTGAAATGGGACCAAGCACAAGCCAAGATTGATGCTATAGGAAAGATTTTGTCTGAAGCAGAAGAGTTGTTTATGGAAGGATGATAGGATAATAATAAATAATAACTGTTTACAAAACTATAAAATCCATTTTGCAAACCAGTAATTAATTTTTTTTGGTAAATAAAACTTTCAGTAGAAAGTAGTTTAAGTTTAAATTCAAGTGTAGTGGTTAAAGGGAGAATATTAATTGGTTGTCTGCAACTTAACTTTTGCACTTCATGAGCTCTATATAGCTATTAATTTGTCTACGTCAATAATATATTATAAGTTTTTTATATGTACATCTATACAAATTAATTTCCAATCATATGATATTTTGAAAATATCGTTAATTAATTATTTAATTTTTGATTGACTATATAATAATACTATTAAAACTTACGTATCAAATTACCACGTCGAGAACGAATTCCAAAGAATGTCCTTCATCAAGAACTTCTTTTTCCCTCAAGCCAAAACTTCAGACCCTTTAGATACCTCAGCAGCACCTTCAGGAACTGCACCATTCACAGAAACAAAATTCACTCCAGAAACACTTAGCAAATACAATGGACACGACGAGCAACAAATCTTCATTGCTGTGAAAGGCACGGTCTATGATGTCAGTACAGGAAGACAGTTCTATGGGCCTAGTGGACCATATTCTAATTTTGCAGGACACGATGCATCCAGAGGTTTAGCATTGAATTCATTTGAATTGGACACAATCAAGACGTTTGGTGAAGGGATTGATGATTTGAAAGACTTGAAGCCAGATGAAAAGGAATCCTTGGATAACTGGGAGCAACATTTCAAGAACAAGTATCCAATTGTTGGTACTTTCGGAGCTTCTTCTTCTTCTTGAATTCATCTCTGTATTTTATTACATAGTTATGAATATCTACAGAACTAGCAAGATATATATTTATCATGAGATTTTGTGTTCTAACATAGCCTGATCACATCACATCGTCTTCTACTAATGCTTTCAACGACTACATAATTCAATCTTGTAGAATTTCGTCGATATGTACATAGAAAATAATTTTTTTTTTTTCTTTTCATTATTGAGTCAAATTCCAGCATTTGAACCCCAAAAATGTCCATTCAAATCGACAACGTGACGCCAAACAACCGCAATGTGTTGACTGCAATTGATATAGCCTGTGATTTTGCACCAGAAACACCTTATTCCGAATCTGCTATCGCACAAATTGGTGAGTTATAAAATTTACCTCTAGCTTTTTAAATTTATACAATAGTACTAATAAGATCAAGGTTATTACAATGAAGTGCCGGTCAGTTATGTGCTAGCCACACAGAAGGACAATGTTACTGTTGTCATAAACAGTCTGAAAACTTTGCCAGCATACGCAGGCTCAGGAGTCGAAGAGAAACTGATCGAGTTTGTTGAAACCGAGACTAAATTGAAATATATTCATAAGATCATCACTGATGAATTAGATGAAAAATTCGAAAAGTTTGGGTTTACTCTAGTTGATGGTGTGTTGTGTAAAGATGTTTGAAGTTAGTTGATAAATCAATAAAAATTAATATACAATTTAATTTTATTTTTCAGCTTCATCTTCAGTATCAGTATTAATGTCGCTGAAATCACTCTCTTCTTCAAAGTCACTTTCATCTTCATCGTCATCTTCATCGTCATCTTGCTCTTCGTCATCTTCTGGAATATCATAATCCACTTCTTCTAAACGTGGTGGATCTTGAACAGTCATAACTAATGGGAAATCTAAATCTTGAACAAAATAATCAACGGATTTAATGATAACTCTAAATTCATATTTCCCATTTTGTGCAGGTGTAGGTTGACTGATTGGAATCTTTAAAGTTCCCACTTGAACCTTATCACCTTTAATAAATTCCTCGTCGCTCAATTGTAAGTTTGATACATCCAAGTTTTTAAAAATTGAAATATTCTCACAAATTTTACCATCTTTTTGTAATGCAACTGAGGCAACATACGAACTTTGTCTTTCATCTGGAAAGTATCTTGATTGTACTGAAGGTAATTCTGGCTGTTCATTAACAATTTTATAAGGGTTCTGTAAATGTTCAAAAGTTGTTGGTTCTTGGGATTTGATTTCATTTAATTTCAATTTTTTACCATGATGATAACCATTTTTAACAACAACTTTCACTGAAATATATGCGTTTGATTGTGGTGTGACAACAGATTCACCTGGAACTTTGAACTCAGCTGAAACTAATTGTAAAATTGGAATTTTTCCAGCAGCAGATAAGCAGTCTTCTAATTTGGAATCATCTTTGATACCTAAAACTTTACCAATCTCAGGTTTAGATAATTTAAGTAATTTCCCTAATCTTCTAATTGGTTGTGCTAAAACAACCTCACGATCAACATATGGAAGTTGAAGCAATTCATTATAAACAGAAGGAGTTAAAGCTTGTGTTAGATGTTTTAAAGTTTCAATTGAATTCAAAACAACATCAGTGTTTCTAAATGCTGAACTAATTTCAAGTAAACTTGTAATTAATTTTGGTGTGATGCTAACAAATAATAAATTCTCTTGATTTAATTTTCTGTTTAAATAATTCCACAATTGTTGCTTAACTTGTTCACTCTCTTTACCAAACTTTAATTGATATTCATAACTTTCACTTAACCATTCTAGAATTAAATCAATATTAGCAATTTTAGATGATTTGAAATTCACCAATTTAGAAACAAATAGATCAGATGTGTTGACATGTAAACCTTTTTTCGTGTAATTCTTGGTGTTTGACCACCATGAATTAACAATCCATGGCAGAATGATAAATATAACAAGTCCATAAATCAAAAACAACAAAGTTGAACTCTTACCTTCAATCAACCATTTTGGTAAAGCAATACCATGGGAAACTTCTTGGGGCCCATCTGGATGTCCATATTTCAAGAAGTTTTCTCTAGTAACCTCATCAGTCAATGCTTTATAAGCTTTGGTGATCATAACAAACTTCTCTTCCAACAAAGCTTTCTCTTCATCACCAACATTTTGAATTTTATCTGGATGGAACTTAACAGAAAGTTTTTTATAGTGAGACTTAATCTCTTTCTCAGTAGCGCTAAAACTGACGCCTAGTAGCTCATATGGATCAAACACAACACCACTCTCCTCTCCTAGCTCGCTGAACTTGATGTACCACACCAACCATCCAATCAAACACCATCCGAGCAGCACAAACCACAGCTTCTTGCTCCCCAGCAGTCCTCTACTCTTTTTCTTCGCTCTGAATACTCTGACCTCTTGTTCTAGTGCTTCGCTGTCGTTTTGTTTCTGCTGTTTCGTCTTGTTGTTGTTGTTGAACAGGTTTGCCACCAGCTGCACTGTGACCGGCACCACTGCAACAGACGCAACACTGAGCGCAAACACCGGCCATGTCTGTGCGTGTTCGTCGTAATCGTAGCGCGAATTCATTCTGCTTCTGCTTCTGCTGCTCTTGTTCTCTCTCTTTTATGCTAAACACACTCAAAACAACACGTCGCCAAAAATAATTGGAAAATTAAATTTTGAAGAAAACAAAAAAATAAAAAAAAAAGTAAAAAATAAAAATTTCGAAGGTATTAGAAAACACTCAGCAAAATGAGCCAACCGGTAGTCGCAATTGCTAACTGGCAAGGCGGGTCGCAGCAGGATTTGGTCAGTTTTATTTCCAGAAAAACTCGGATTCAGTTGCTTAACAGCTACGTTGAGAACGGTTTGATCAAAGCACATGTCGCCAACACTCAACAGGCAGAGCAGTTGAAGAAATGGTCTGGTGTGAAGTTTGCTGGTGGGTCCTTGAATATCACCATTGTCAGCAGTGAGAATACCAGCTCTACTATCCAGGTGTTGAAGAATGTGGTGAGGAAAAGATATGTTGCTGATATTGGGCTACTAGATTTAACCAATTTGGTCAATGATGTTGATATTAAGAACAATGGGTTGAGTGCCACAAGTAATTCCACCGGGAAATTTTTTCAAGCTCTGATTAAACTAGCTAGTATGGAATCGTTTGATGTTAAAAGTATAAGTTTGGCATCCAATAATTTACAGGATTTGAGTGCCATTCAAACAATTTCTCATACTTTCCCAAATTTAGTTAATTTATCATTGGCTGATAATCAAATTTCTAAGCTCAAATCATTTGATGTTTGGAATAAAAAATTTAAAAAATTAAGAGAATTGATCTTAGTTAATAATCCAGTTGTTAATATCCCTAATTATCAATTTGAAATAATTAAAATTTTCCCTAAATTGGTTGTTTTGAATGGTGTTGTTGTACGTGATGAAGCAAAATTAAAAGCCATTTATTCATTACCTTTACCTAAAAAGCAAATATTCAGTGAGAATGAACAAATTAATAACCTTGCATCAAATTTTATATTAAATTTCTTACAAGTTTGGGATAATAATCGTGATGAATTATTGAAAATTTATACATCAAACTCCCAATTTTCATTATCAATTGATTCATCATCTCCTTCAACTTCAGAAGCAAGTTTTGGGTTTTATTTGCCAATCTCAAGAAATTTCACAAGAGTTTCAAGTGATAGAATAAGAAACTCAAGATTAGGAATAGGTCAAGAACAGATTGGTAAATTATTCCATAATTTGCCAAAATCTCGACATGATTTATCTAAAAACCCACAATTATTTTCAATGCAATCTTGGAATTTACCTGAATTATCTGGAATTTTAATTTCTTTACATGGTGAATTTAATGAAATTGAAAAACCAAAAGTTGATTTAACTAAAACTTCAAGAGTTAAATATTCAACAAGTTCAAAATTACAAAAAAAATCTTTTGATAGATTAATTACCATCATACCAAATGGCTCTGATATAATTGTTGCTTCTGATATGTTAACAATTCGTCCATATAATTCACATTCTTTTGAAAATTTAACTTCAAATGATTCTCAAGGCGCCACTACCACCACTAATACAACAGTACCAATAACAACAATACCAACAACCTCTAATATGACTCCAACTCTGCCAGAAACAGCACAAACAATTACACCACAGCAACAAGTCCCAATAGATCCACCACAGCAACAATTATTTATTCAAAATTTGTCACAAGAAACAAAATTAAACTTACAGTTTGCAACAATATTAGCTCAACAAACTAATTTTGATTATAATGTTGCTATCCAAACATTTAAAGAAAGTCTTGCAAATAATCAAATTCCTTCAAATGCCTTTATGACTTGATTTGGGGTTTATAAGAAAAAAGAAAAAAAACGAAAATTACATATTGTATTTATGGTATTATTGTACTATTAAATTATTGTTTAGATATATTTCAAATGCTCATAATTAATAAATTTATTGTGTGTAATCAAACTTTATTATAATTCCGTTGTGAACTACTTTCACTTTCTTTATTAATTTCTTCTTCAACTTCATTTTGTAATTGTTCTAATCTTGCAGTTTCTTCCTTTTGTCTTTTAATCATTGCTGCATAACCATATGTTGATTTCGTTCTCAAGGTTGGTCCATATTTTTCAATTAACCATGGAATTGGAATCATTGCTACTGCAATAAATGCAAATAATGATGATGCCCAATCAATACGTAATCTGTTATACATTTGAACAGTAAATAAAGGGAAAATTGATGCAAGAATATATCTAAATAGATTATTTGCAGCTAATGCTGATGCTAATGATAATGGAGGATATGACATTGAAAAATAAATTATTGTTGAAAAAAAAATCAAAATTAAACCAAATCCAAATGGAATTCCGGCAATGATTGGACAAATCCAATGAACATCTTCACGAGATGACCAACCTAACCAAAATAAAGCAACAGGTAAAGCAATTGCACCAACTTTACAAATCAATAGACGTGATTCTGGATCAATAACATAAGACCCATCTGGATTACGTGGACCACGAGTTCCATCTGGATTTTTTTTAAAAAAAATATTACGATCAACCCAAATATAAAAACCTGCACCTAAAACTAAACCAATTCCAATTCCAATAAATGCTAAACCTGAAATTCCTAAAGACATTCCATAGACACCTTTAAAAATTAAAGGATAAGCTTCAAAAAATCCAAATAAAACAGCAAAAACAAATGCAATATAAATTGAAAAAACCATGACAATTGGTTCAACAAATAACATTTTCATTGGAGTCATTAAAGTAACAAAAAAAATAAATTTCATAAATTGACCTAAACTAATATCAGGTTTTTTCAATTTATAACCTCTTTTAATAGCTCTTTTTTTCAATAAAACAGGCTTATAAGTTTCTGGTGTAAGGAAAACAGGAACAAAAATTAAACCAGCTAAAAACAAATTAATCCATTGAGACCATTGCCATTTTTTAGTACCTTCAATGGCAAACCCACCAATAACTGGACCCATAATAGGACCAGCAAATGGAGCAAGACAAAAACCTGACATTGCAAACCCCATCATTTCAAACTCCCATAAATCAGCAATTGTACCACCAGCAACAGCCATTGCAGGTGATGCAAAAAATCCTGCAAAAAATCTTAAAACAAGGACTTCTCTAATATGTTTACTTAAACCAACACCCATAGTAAATAACATTGAGATTGGTAAAGAAGTTATATAAACAACTCTTCTACCAAATAATTCTGAAATTGGAGCAGCAAGGGCAGGACCAAATGCAAGACCTAATAAATAAAAAGTTAAACCTGAGATTGCTAATTCTTGAGAAATATTCATTTTATATATCATATCTGGAACACCACACATATAAAGTGAAGAACCAAAAGTAACTTCAAGACAAATTGTAGCAGTAATCATGGTATAAATCCATTTTCTTAATTTTGACCAATTTTGTGGATTATCTTTATCAGTTGGAGAGTCCCAATCTAATGATTTAGGATCAATCTCTTTATCATTATCACTACCACCATTTAATAATTCTAATTCGGTGTTTTTTTCTTGTTGAATTAATTTTGATTTTGTTAAAGATTGTCTTGATAAAGTTTTTTGTAAAGATTCTTGATAATTTTCAGCAACTGTACGTGTATAATCTTCGTGTTCTGGGATAGGTTCACCATAGATTGGATCATTATCAAAAGATTTATGAGATCTTGCGATACTTTTTGTTGTTATTGATCTAGCTAAATCAATTGGGTCTGTGGCATCATCAATTGAACTGACAGCAGCTTCTGCGGGAGTATAACTTTGTTCTAGAATCTGTGACTCCTGGTCTTCTTCTTCTTCTTCCATGTCATTGTAAGCTGGGTCTAAAGTATCAGCAGAATGTGGTTCTTGGTTTAAAGTAGTTTCTTGTTGTTGTTGCTCTTGGGTATTTTTGATGGTGGAAGCATTAGACGCTATTCTTGATATCTCGATGTCGTCTTGAAGCTCCAGAGCAGGGGAGCCTTCAGATTCTATAGGGTGTGAATAGGCAGACTCGTAGTCTGAGGTGTTTGTGGATGAGCCACTGGTTGAGTATCTGTTGTTGTGAGCAGAGTCGCTTTGCAGATGTGCGTTTCTGAGTGCCTCCTCGTCAGCAGCACTGGGAATGATGGCCATGGCGGTGTGCTAGGTGATGGAGGTTACAACCTTAGAACTGAAGAGTATGCTAGACGAGAGAACGCATGGTTGTTTATTTGTTTATATACAGTGGGATTGCAATTTGCAATTTGCATTTTGCAGCAGAATCCAGATCAAACTAAGAACCGAGGCTTTTGCCAGTTTTGAATTTTACATATACAACAGCTAGAAGAAACTTTGAAAATTGAGTTGCTGCGACATATGTAATTAGAACCTAATATTTCGACAAGTTTAAACCAAGCAGCACAGCCACTCTTCGCAGAAAGCAAAAACTGCTTTGAACAACTAACAACGTCTTTGTAATGAGCAACCCCTTAAAGGTTGATTAACTTTGAATTCTATAAATTTCTGAGACTACTAACTAGTAACAGCAGTGGGCTTAAACTTTAAAGTAACAAAATTAAACGAAAAATCAGCATGTTAGTCAATGCAGGATAATGCACTTTCATGTAGGCTGATTTAGTCACGTGTTTATTTCTTAATATTCACGTGACTTATGTTATTACCCGCTCCTGGGGCATGATAAAAAATTTATCTCATCTCATTAATTATTTTACAATGCAATAAAACACAACAACCGAGTCTTTGCAACTACAGCCATGGGTGTCCCAGCATTGTTCAGATGGTTGTCCAAGAAGTACCCGAAAATCATTACCCCGGTGCTTGAGGAAGACCCAACTGTGGTGAATGGAACGGTGATTCCTCCAGACTATGCTAATCCTAATCCAAATGGTGAATTAGATAATTTGTATTTGGATATGAACGGTATTGTTCATCCATGTTCCCATCCAGAAAACAAACCTGCTCCTGAAACTGAGGATGAAATGTTATTAGCAGTGTTTGAATACACAGATCGAGTTGTTAATATGGCCCGTCCAAGAAAAATCTTGATGATTGCAGTTGATGGTGTTGCCCCAAGAGCTAAAATGAATCAACAAAGAGCTCGTCGTTTTAGATCTGCAAGAGATGCTCAAATTCAAAATGAAGAACGTGAAAAGATGTTTAGTTTAAGAGAAAATTATGGTGAAGTTATTGATGAATCAATCAAATCTAAAAAAACTTGGGATTCAAATGCTATCACTCCTGGTACTCCATTCATGGATAAATTAGCATTGGCTCTAAGATATTGGACTGCTTATAAACTATCAACAGATCCCGGTTGGGCTAATGTTCAAATCATCATAAGTGATGCAACTGTTCCAGGTGAAGGTGAACATAAAATCATGAATTTTATTAGAAGTCAAAGATCTGATATTGAATATTCTCCAAATACAACTCATGCCATTTATGGATTAGATGCAGATTTGATTTTCTTAGGCTTGGCTACTCATGAACCTCATTTTAGGGTTTTAAGAGAAGATGTTTTTGCTCAAGATCAAAGAACAATGACTTTACAACAACAGATTAATTTAACTGATGATGAAAAACAACTATTAAAAGAAAAAGAAAATAGAAAACCATTTCTATGGTTAAATATTAATGTTCTAAGAGAGTATCTTGAAATTGAATTAAATGTCCAAAGATTATCTTTCAAATTTGATTTAGAAAGAGCAATTGATGATTGGGTTTTCCTTTGTTTCTTTTGTGGTAATGATTTTTTACCTCACTTACCTTCTTTAGAAGTTAGAAATAATTCCATTGATTTATTAGTTCGTATTTGGAAACAATCTTTACCAAAAATGAAATCTTATATTACTTGTGATGGGAAATTAAATTTAGAAAATGTGGAAATTTTATTAAGTAATTTGGCTCCAAGAGAAGATCAAATTTTTAAAGAAAGAAAACAAGGTGAAGATAGAGATGCAAATAAAAGAAATAGATATAATAATAATAATAATAATAATAATAATAAACCATCATTTAAACAACAAGCTAAAGCCACTTTGGCCAATCCTGTTTTTAATCTAGAAGATTATACTGCATCAAATGAAGTTTCAAACAAAAAATTATTTGAATTAAAAGATACAATTGCTTTAGCTCAAACTGGTGATTTGAAAGCCATTGAAACTTTGAAAACAGCATTATCAAATGACTCATCAAATTCAGTACCTGCAAAAATTAATGATTCTGCTCCTGCTGTAGTAAACCATCAATCAAATCTAAGTGCTGCAGCTGCTTTAAGACAAAAACTACTAGAATCTCGTTCAAATCCTGTTGAATCAGAAAATGCTTCAATTGGTGATAAACGTTTACTTGATACTTCTGAAACTGAAAATTCAACTTCAATTGAAGATGATGAGTTTGATTCAAATGAACAATTAATTCCAACTTCTGGTGTTTATGATTCTTCAAAATCCGTTAAATTATGGGAACCTGGGTATCATGAACGTTATTATATGATCAAATTTCATTGTTCAAAAGATCAAGTTGCTGAATTATCAAGACAAGTTGTTAAACACTATATCGAAGGTATATCTTGGGTCCTATTATATTATTATCAAGGATGTCCTTCCTGGGATTGGTATTATCCTTATCATTATGCACCATTTGCTGCTGATTTCACAGATTTGAAATCTCTTGATATCTCATTCACTAAAGGTGAACCATTTTTACCTTTTGAACAATTAATGTCAGTTTTACCAGCTGCTTCAGGGCATAACTTGCCGGATATTTTCAGACCTCTTATGAATGATTCAGATTCTCCAATCATTGATTTTTATCCAAAAGAATTCCCAATTGATATGAATGGCTCTAAAATGTCATGGCAAGGTATTGTTTTATTACCTTTTATTGATGAAAAAAGATTATTAAAGCATGTTAAAGATCAATATCAAAACTTGAGTGATGATGAAAAATTAAGAAATGTTAGAAAAGAAGATGTTTTATTCATAAGTAAAAATAACAAGAATTTCAGTAAATTTGTTAAATTATATCAAGATAAAAATTTAAAATCGATTGATTTTCATTATCATGCAACTGGGTTAGCAGGAACTGTTTTACCAAATACTAAATATAAACTTGATGACATTTTACCTTGCCCAGTTTCTGGAGGAATTTATCCAGATTTACCAACTCAAACTTTTTTGAAACTAGATTATATAATGCCAAAACTTTGTCAAGGAAAATCAATCATTTTAACTGGTTATATTAAACATGAACCGGTATTAACTCAAGAAGATAAAGATTCAATTCTTTATGGTCAAAATGGAGGTTATCATCGTAATATGAATAATAATGGAGGTGGTCGTTTCAATAGATTTAATACAAAAGAGCAAAATATAATCAAAATTGGGCCTGGATCTAAATATTGTTATACACCAAGATTAGGTGGTTACAAAACTTTCTTATTAACTTGGGAACAACAAAAACAACAACAGAATTATAATAATTCAATTGTTAATAATTTAGGCAGATTTAATAAAGAAAATGGTGGTTTACCTCAACCAAGTTCAAGTGAATATTTACCTCCAAGACCAAGTAGAAATGGGTATTTAGAAAGATAAACTATCACTTTTATGTGTATTGAAAAAATGAAATAAATTTAATAGTAATGATTTGAATTGATCAATTGAAATGCTGTAAATTATTTACAGTGTTTATGTAGTTTTTATTTCCAAAATTTATTTGAATTTTTTATTTTTAGTCATAAACAAATCAATCTTTTCCATTAATTTATTAACTTTTTCTTTATCTTTTGGAGTCTTATCAATTCTTTTTTGAAATTCAAGTTGATCACGAAGTGTTGGTTCTAACTCTGGAATTTCCAATTGCGATTCATCAAACACTTGATTCTTTTCCCATCCTTGTTGTTGAATAATTCTATTTAATTTCCAATGACGGATTGGTAAATTTAATGAAACTAATAAATCATACCAATTTTTGGCTTCATCAAACTTATTTGCTTTAACGGCTTTCAAAATTGACGCACTAATGATTCTAAAAGGTAATTTTTTCTTCAAATGTGATGCAATTTTGATTAGTTTCAATTCTTGAACTTTATCTAAATTCCTAAACATATAAATAATTTGTGAGATACATTCAGCATCAGATTCAACAAACTCAAGCTCTTTAATACAACTCTCCACAATCTCAATAGCTAAATCTTTACCTTCTGTGGTGGTTCCAAAATCTTGACAAACTCTATTAACTAAAACAGATGGAATATACATATCCAACTTATTAGCAAAATTATCGCTGCTTGTATGTTGAAGTTGTGAAAAAGTATTGATGAAACGATTCAATATTTCTTTATAGTTATTTAAAGATGGATTCAATGCTGCATGATCAAGCACTGATATATATAATTCTGTCACGACGTAAATTGAAGGTGGCAATTTTGATTGAAGTAAAGGATTGACATCAGCTTTAGGTAATTCTTCTAAATCCATTTCTCCAACTTCATTATATAAAGCTAATTTCAAAATTCCTAGACTGTTCAATAGATAAGCTTGATCAGGGTATATACTAATAAAATGACTCAAGATAATTTTAGGATTCATTTCAAATTTCTTTCTTAGAAAAACAAATAATTCAACAACATATTCATTTTTCAAATGTTGATTTGTTAATAATTCATTTCCTGAACATTCAATACATTTGTTCAATATATTCAGGAACTGTTCGTCATAATCGTTTTTTCTCAAAGTTTTCAGAACTATATTGACAAATACTGATAAATGTTGAGATAATCTTGGATTATTTGTAACCAAATCTAATAACGTACTTAAATCTTGAACTCCCTTGAAAGTAGAAGTGAACATGAACAAAGATTTGAAATAACTGTACTCATAAAAGTCTAAATCACTATGTTGTTTAACAGACTTAGACAGTTCCAATTTCTTGGTTAGTAACTCCAAAAAAAATTCAGCTTGTAATTGGTCTGATTTTTTCAAGGCAACATGAAGGTAGTTGGAAATCTGAGTAAAAGTATGTAAGTCAATATAACTTTCAACAGCATACGTATTGTTTACAAGATCATCATAATCAACAATCTTCGGGTGTTGTGAGAAGAATAACTCTGTTCTAAATTTATCAGAATGATCGATTGTTTCAAAAAGATTTGTTGGGAGGGAATTAAACATATTGGATCGCATCTTCTTGCTCTCTTCATAAACTAATTGTTCACAACCAGTTTCTGCTATTAGTACCATTATTTTTTTCATCAAATCACCACGAATATGGTTCTTATTCTCGTAGTAATGTAAATCTTCAACCAAGCCTTCAATTGATAAAACTTTCAAAACATCTGCAATGACTGTAATCTTTTTATTATTCTCATTTCCAACGTTTTTCATAACAAAGTCTCTTAATAACCAATCCATTAGATATCCAATTCTTTTAGTACATATTAATACCAAAATTTTTAGCTCTAAAGCTTCAAAATTATCAATTTTGAGCTTATCAACTGCTCTATAAAAATCATTTCCTGATAAGTTCCATATTGCTTCATTACTAACAAAGTGCTGCCAAATTTTACCAATTTTAAAAACATTCCCAATATTGGTAAAGTCCAAAGTGTTGATCATTCTACTGATCTCTTTTTTTAAATATGCTTCGGCCTCAATCTTGAAATTGGGTGAGTTCATGATCTCCTTATTAGGGTAGAGCCTTAGCTTATCATTCAGTGGGTAACTTTGGATCTCGTTAAGCACTGGAATAAAATCTGTAGCATTAATTTTAATGAAACTTGATGATACTTTAGGCAGTGATTTGGATTGTTTCTGTGGTGAAATGCTCGTTCTTGTTGAAGCCAGTCTGTTTCTGGGTATTATTCTTGTTAAATTGACACGCTGTGTGTATCTGTGAAGCGAAAACATCGTGAGATCTGTGGACGAACTGTTAGAATTATAAGAAAGATTAAAAAAATTAATTTTCCACTACATATTAAAATTAATACTCGAATTTTTTTTTTTTTTTTTTACGTACTGTTAAAATACTACAATTTTTCTACTTCACCTCGTTTTTGCCGTATTTTCTGATCTTCAGTGACAGTTTGCGTGTCTGGTGCTTGAGCAGCTGTTTTGTGAGCTGTGTTCTGGTTTTTTCCGTGTCCAGTTTGACCAGCAACTTCTCGAAGTAGCGGTATTTCAAGTTTATATCTTGAATGTTGGAGATGATGAGGGTTTCTTTGTTCTGCAATTGCAGCTTCAGTTTGTCGTTGTGCAAGAAACTCAATCCCAGTTCAGCGTTCTGACTGATCAGCCACAAACCGTAGTCCCAAACTATTTTCTCGTCATTTTGTAAATCAGTTGTCAAAATTGTATCAATAATAAGTTTCAATGTATTATCCACGGTTTCAAGTTTTGTAAATGAATGGTCTGAGATGGTGTGATCTATTAGTCCACGCAAAGTTTCAACACCTTCTAGATAATGGTTGTTTCTCAAGTTGATTTTGGCGATTGCCAAAAATTTATTATTTTCTTTTAATAATGGAATTAGTTCAACAACTTTTTCCAATTCTGACTGTTCGATAAATTTTAACAGCTTCTCATCATCATGGATAATAACCCTCACATTTATTTTTTCTATTGTTTCTAATAAACTCTTATCTTTAATTTGTGATCTATGATTAATCCAATAATCCAACACTTTATTGAAAAACTTTCTGAAATTTGTGTCTTTATTCTTCAACTTCAATTTATTGACTATGGGAATAAGTCCGTTAAACAAATGGATATTTGATAATTCGATTTCATAATCAAAAACATAAAATAAAACTTTAGGGTCAATTAAATTTGAAGTCCAGTTATTCAAACATTGAGAACCATATAAACCTAATTGTAAAAACTTCAATGAAATCAAAATGTTGATATACTCTGATTCTATTGTTCCTAGATCAGTCTTGGTATCCACATTTTTTAACTCTTCTTCCAATTCATGGATGGTTATATCTGATCTATTAACACGGACTAATCTTGGTGATGGTACCAACAATTTTATAAAATTTTCATTGAAACATAACAATGATGTTTCAACAACTGCAATTTCCTTCAATTTGGTAAATTCATCTTCAACATAATCACCAGCACTTCTTATAAGTTCTACCAACTCTAAACTGGTAGATTTGAATTTCTTGGAAACATTAATAACATAAATGTTCTCATTAAACTTTATGTCTTGACATTCCATTTGATCTAAAACTGAAAATATTTTTATATCTTTACTAAAGCTTCCAATAACATAAGGGAATTGAACACCTATGGAATCAGGATATTGAGGAAAAGGAATAGTACCTCTTGAGATATCACCATGAATATCAATGATCATTCCCATACAACTTTCATTCTTGGTTGTTCCACTTGTCAGTAGAAACTCTTGAGTTCCAATTGGTTTAATGAGCGGTGTGATTGTATGATCATCACCATTAGAAATAGGAAATAAAGGAATTTTACCTAAATTCTCCAAATCTAATAAATTATAATGATTTTCATTTGAAGTTGCCACTAAGGTAAATTGACTTCTTCTTATACCTTTGATGACACTTGGATATGCAACGTCTTTGATCAATCTTAGTGCACTAGGTGTAATGTTGATTATTCTGATTTGTGTTGTAGTATAAATAATAACATGGACACCATTTTCGTCATTTTTAGCTAAATTATCAAAATCAAGTGATAAATCGTTTACATCTTTAATTTTACCTATATTTGCTGGTGAAAATTCAGGTAATGTGAAGACGGACATTAATCCACCTGATAAAACAAGAGCTTTTTGTAACTTTTCTAAAATTAAAATCTTTGTGACCGGTTTAGAACGAGTTTGATGGAATTTGTTTTTTGATAAAAAAATATATTCATTGTCTAGTTGTGTGTAGTGGATGATTAATCCATTGGATGTTCCAATGTAAATATTATTTTCATAAGTTTCAATATAAGTTGGTTTCCCTTGTTGAGAAGTTGGAGAATCTGGATGAGTAAAATCAATGTTGAATAAAAGTGGTGATAATGAATATGGTCCTGGAGATGTTATTTCATTGAAATTTGTAGCTATATGTTTTTGTAAGTATGTATTTGACTCTTGCATTGAGATTTCCTGTTCGGTCTCATGATCCAGAGTTTGTTCATTCTCTTTATGCGGGTCTGTTATCTCTTCTTCTTTCTGTCTGTTATTATAATCAAAATCGGTGGTATCAAGCTGTTCATTCATTGATTGTTGCTCTGAATCATTGATAGTGCTATCATCAGCTACCTTGTTGACTTCCAGTGTGGAGGAATCACTCAAAAGATTAGCATTGCTGTTTTGATCGTTATTCTCATCTGTGTGATTCACTTGTAAAAAAATATCCTCCTGTTCAACAAGTGATTGAGTTAGCTGATCTTCAAATGTACCCATGATTTCAGAATCGTTTGATTCTCCTTCTTCTGGACCTGTTAGTATTATATTGCTGTTGTTTATCTGTAAAGTTTCTGAATTCTCTATTGAAGGAAGATCTTGTGCAATTTCATTGATTCTAATTCCAGATTTTGTTTCTTTGGAACTCAATTCTTCTTTGTTCAACTCTAACTCATGATTGGGCTCACTGGGTATCACATTCTTTTGTAATTCGTTCATCTTTTCAATTGCATCAATTGAGCTTTGAATTTGGACAGATCCTTCATCATCAATTTCTGTAGTAGTGAAAGCTGGAATTGCTTTAGCATAAGCTTCCATTTGATCGAGTACGCCTCCTTGATCTATACTCTCTTGTGTATTCTCAACATCAGCATGTTCTTCATCATCAAGATTTTCTCCGAAATCACCTTCTACTTGCTCAATCGATTCTCTTGTTTTTGATTCTTTTAAAAGTGCATCATTTCCACCGTTGTTGTTGGTCTTTCCTGCTTTGCATTTGAGCTTCTTGCTCTTCTTCTTTGCCATTCTATTCCATATATTTTATGTGAGATTCTTCTGATTTTTACAATCAATTAAAATTCAAAGAAATAGTTATTTATTTATTTATTTATCTATTTATATGAGATTGAAGTTAAATAATTTAATTTTATTACAACTCTGAAGATGAAGGCGGTGTACTGAACTCAGGCCAATGATAAGACGGAGTACACCACTGCAGCTAACCACCCGAGACCAACACCTCCTCCAAGTGGAACCATTTGGAACGCACCATTAGAACTTG
The DNA here is from genome assembly GCA_030573755.1 of Starmera amethionina. Lineage (NCBI taxonomy): Eukaryota > Fungi > Ascomycota > Saccharomycetes > Phaffomycetales > Phaffomycetaceae > Starmera > Starmera amethionina. The sequence goes on from JAJMDW010000195.1 coordinate 81,636, forward strand.
CAGAAGTTTGAGTTGCAGTGGCACTCACAGTTTCAACAGTATTAAGAGAGTTCCAACCATCGAATTTGAAATCATCAATGTTCCCATTATCACTGTACAACTTGATGTAAACAAGAGTTCTGTTTTTGGAGTCGCAAATTGAAGGACTGGAAGCACCTTGCCAGATCAAAGAATAATTACCAGAGGTAATTGGACAGGCAACAAAAGAACTGTTATAGTTGTAAGTCAAAAGAGAGTCGATGACTGAGAACTGTCCGTTGAATGGCTCGTCTTCGGTGGAGGAGGAGACAACACCGGATTCATTATCAATGGAAAGGAAAAATTGTTCATTTGAAGTAGAGTTGAATTTCAACTGGCCATCAGAGGTGATTGTTGCATTTGAGATGGCGTATGACGACTCAGAGAAAGTGGTGATTGTTTTATCCAAAAAGAAGATTGAATCTTCACGGTTGGATCTCAATTTTTGCAAAACAATTGAACTACCTTCATGGTATTCTTGTTCAGCAACCATTAATGAAGCAATTCTGTGTGATTCAACTGCAACAACAGGAGATAATAAAGTGGATAAACCATAAAGAGCTGCTGGAATGAGTGTGTTTACTAGCATGTTTTTGTTTCTTAATTGTTCTGGGACTATAAGACAATAAAATTGAAGGAATGAATAGAATTTTGAAATCCAATATATTGATGTTTTATAACTCTGGTGAAATGTCGTCAATTCGTCGATTTGGAGCTCTTCTTCAGCTGGACGAGCAAATTACACTGATTGGGAGTTTCAATCAGGACATTTTGGGTAATTCCAGCAGCATCTTTCATTCGGTGAATGGCACCAACTTAATTCTGGTTGAATTTGCTCATCTCAGATTTTGAGATTTAATTTTGGGGAAAAAGATATAAAAAAAGAGTTCAAATTTCAAAATCTCAAGTGTTTCATCTTCTGTTGATGTATCGTGTGGTATAGATGCAGATGGTACACACGTAAAAGATAGCAAGTAAACTCAAAGCACTCATTGTGGCGGTTGGCAGCACATAGAACTTGCAAACATATTGGAGTTTGAGTAAAAATGAACATCTGACCCAATAAATCTCAATCAGATGATCATTCCAGTTGACTGAAGGACTTATACAGTTACTCATACCTTTTAACAACAATCCAACACTCAATTTAAATAAACTGTTATCATGGACATAATTCCAGTGCATTTGGAAAACACGAATCAGGAATTCAGTGAATAAAAATACAGATGAGGATAGAACCAAAAGATCAGCAAGAAAAACTTGTGCTCTTTCATGATGATCACGGCGCCATCTTCTATAAGTTGCGCTCAAATTAGTAGCAAATTGATATCTTTGTTCTGCATTTCTTAAATTGGTGAGCATTCTTAATCGGAAAAATCTCCAAATTATAGCCATCCAAACTTGATATATTCTGCTGCGAATTAGACAGTATGCAAAACTTCCATGTGTAAAGAAAACAGTCATTTGATGTTTGATGTTCATGATTACTTCAATGTTGAGTTGATTAAAACATGAGAAGTTTTATTAAAGAAAGAAAAAAAAATTAAAAAAAAAACAAAGAGAGAGAGAGAGAATTGATACTGATTGTATTTGGGTAAGTATTCCACTACTTCATCACAAAAACTGATATATTTATTAGGTTTCAATATTTAAATCAAAAATTTAATGGGAAAAAACCAAATTCAAAATAAAAGATTGCAAATAGTGAAAATCATAGCTAACCAACTCATTTCAAATTGGAATCCAGCAACACCAGCAGCAACATTTTTACTACTGGCAGCTGTACTGAATGTTAAAGCTTGACCCACTGGGATGGTGGTGGTTGCAGTATTTTCGGTAGCAGTTTTAGCAATAGCAGAATTCCAATCATCATAAACAAAACTTTTGAATTCACCTCCTTCAGCAGCAAAAACTTTTAAGTTAACCAACAACCAATCAGATTGACAAACCATTGGGGATGAAGCACCTCTCCAAATCAAAGAATAATTTCCAGAAGATTGTTGGCATGCAATAAAAGTATGATAATAATTATAATATAAAAATCCATCTAAAACAGAAAACTGGCCTTGAGAAGTTGAATCCGAGTTTGAAACAGAAACTAACCCAGAAATATTATCAACTTGTAAGAAAAAAGTTGATTCTGAAGAATCACCATTAATTCTAAATAATCCTTTATCAGTGATTGTGGAATTTCTAATAGTTTTGGTTGAATTTGAGATTGTTTTAATTGATTTATCAAAGAAATTCACATCACCAGAAGTATAGTATCTAACCAATTGTAAATCGATGGTTGATCCATATTCACTGTAATCTAGTGGACCAACAACTAAAGAACCAATGGTGGGAGAATTGGCTGCATAGATTGATAAAATGAGATAGAACAGGTTTATTAGAAAGGTATTCATTGTTCAGTGGTTTATTATGGTCAAATCAAATAGTGAAGTTGATTGGTTTTTTTTATTTATTGTTTGTTGTGAATTGTAATTCATTTTAATTGTTGAGTTGAATGTCGAATGGAGTTATCGAGTTGATGATTTCAGGTGTTTTCACACACATATGTATGTATATAAAAAAAAAAAAAAAATTGGCATATACATATTACATACTACATAGATGAGACATTGAGAAAGAACTCCGTTGAGTCCGTTTATTCAGCTATTTGTCATTTAATAGATTTCAACTGATTTTAAGTGCAATAAATGATTAATATAATGATAGATACATAAACACTTTAATTAAGTATGTAAGTACATATTACAATTTACATGAAATAAATAAATAATTTATTATAATTTTGTATTTGTACGTAAAACTCACAATTAATTGATGCTTATAAGAAAGCAGCTGGTTCAATACACACAATTAACACGCAAAATGCACGTTCAATCTTTGAAAATGCGCTGGAATCGTGGTGATAATTACTGCTATGTCTTAACAGACGACTCCACAAAGCAGAAATGGTTGATTGATCCTGCGGAACCAAAAGACATTATTACTCAAGTTGCAGGTTTCAAAACAGATGTGGTGGGAATTGTCAACACCCATCATCATTATGACCATGCTGGTGGGAATGCTGATGTTTTGAAATGGTTTGATAGAGAAGTACCAGTCATTGGAGGCAAAGATTGTAATTTGGTTACTAAAATTCCAAGAGATGGTGAAGTTTTACCACTGGGTGATAATATAAAAGTCACAGCCATCACAACCCCGTGCCATACAATGGATTCTATCTGTTACTATGCTGAGGATTCGGTTACTGGAGAGAAGGCTGTTTTCACAGGAGATACATTATTCACAGCAGGTTGTGGCCGATTTTTCGAAGGTAATGGAGAACAAATGGATGCTGCTTTGAATGGGAAGTTGGCCAAGTTACCTAAGGAGACTGTTGTTTATCCAGGACATGAATACACTAGAAGCAATGTTGCATTTGCCAGACATTATGTGTCCAATGATTCAATGAAGAAACTGGAGGAATTTGCTAAACACAACGAAATCACCACTGGGGCATTCACTATAGGCGATGAACTAAACTTCAATCCGTTCATGAGACTGGAAGATAAAGAGGTTCAAGAGAAGTGTGGAGTGTGGGTTGTTGAGGCAGGAAGAGCAGCAGTGATGGACAAGTTGCGTGAGTTGAAGAATTCTTTTTAGTTAATTTTCTTTCCAATCTTATTTATTCATCTATAATTCATGACTACAGTAGAAGGTATACACTTTTGTCTCTATATCAAACAAAAATATCTAGTAATAATCGTAATAAAATGTTGATGCTCCTGCTGCAACCCAGTGGAAACATTAAGGTCCCAAAAGAAAAGGGGAAGAAAAACCCCCGCAGCAGCAGCAGCACCAAGTTTCGTTCTGTCTCTGATGTCCACGCCACCGCAGAGTAGGACGTTCCGTGGTGGTTCTATCTAATTGCAGAGAGTTGTTTATTGTATAAAAGAGAAGAGAAGAGAAGAAAAGAGAAGAGAATTTTTTTTTTTTTATATGTACAGCAAAGAAGAAAAAAAAAAAAATGTCACGTGATGCTATGAAATTTGGTTTAAAACTCAAAATATTGAAATATTAAGGAAAAAATTACAATTAAAAGGAGAAAACAACAGAAAAATAGCAGCAGAATGAGCGGAAAACCAGCAGAGAAGAAAGAACAAGTTGAGGCAGTGAACGAACAGACACCGGAGACTCCAATTGAGGTGAAGGAAGAGGAAAAAAAGGAAGAAGAAATGGTTGAGAAACCATCAGAACAGAAGGAGGAAACCAAACCTAAAGAAGAAGAAGATGATGTTCCACCACAACAACCACCTCGCCCACTATCACCAAAACAACAGATCAAAAAACAGCTTTCTGAAGCATTCCCTACAATCGAAGCAAAATACATCCAGACTGTATTGATTGCATCTAATTACAATTTAGAAAGCTCTTTCAATGCTTTGTTATACCTTTCAGACCCAGAGTCTGTTGATTTGAAGGAATTAGAAGCTCCTATTGAACAACCTCCTTCTTTACCACAACGTTCCAAATTATCCCAATTGGAACAAGATGAACTATTGGCTAAACAATTGGACGAGCAATTTAATAAACCAAAACCAAAAAAACATCGTTCAAGACCACACCAACAACACCATAACTCAGAATATTATGATGGAAACGAAGATGATGATGATAATTTGATTTCTAATTTTGTTGAAAAAGATTTACCAGTTTTAAAAGAACAATTTAATAAAAATATTGAAATTACTAAATCAAAATTTAATAATTGGGTTTCAAGCTGGAAAACTCAATATCAACAATCTTCTGATGAATTAAATCAAAGACGTTCTCATGCTAATAAAATAAGAAATAAGACTGCAGCATCAGCTTTTGAAGATGAACCTCAAGAAGTTGATTTAAATAAATTCCAATCGGTTTCAATCAATGAAAATAATGATAATAATTCTGATCAACAACAACAACAACAACAACGAGAAAAGAAAAAATGGCAACCTTTGAATCAAGTTAAAAACGAACTAATTAAATTGGATGATAAAGACGTTGATGATGATTTCTTAGTTTCCGATGAAGAAAAAAAATAGATTAATTAATTAATTAGTTGATTGATTGGTTTATGTGGTTTTAAAGTTCTTTTATAATAATATTAATATTATGGTATATTGTGTTTTTTTATCATAAGTAGCTAAATATATATCGTATTCATTATCAAATATCATTATTATTGTTGAGCTAGAACTAAAACAACACGATTTGGAATATAAACTTGTAAAAAATTCTTTCTATTATTCCACTGAAAATCAGTGGTGAAAAATTCTGTTGAATTATCAACTCTTCCATGACCTCCAAACTCTTCATCATCTGAATTTAAAACAATTTTATATTTTCCTGGGATTTCAATTCCAACTCTATAATCAACAAATGATTTAGTTGGATGTAAATTAAAAATAAATAATAATCCAGCTTTTTCAAAAACAATCATTTTATCAGATTCATTTTTCAATGAAACATATGTATCATTTTTAATATGTAACCATCCATATTTAGATTCCAAATTTTGCATAGCTTTATCAAATTTATATAAGAATTTATATCTTAATAATTCATCATCAATTAAATTAAATTGACGTCTTGCATAATTATAACTATCACCATTATTAACATTTGGGAAATCTAACCATTCTGGATGTCCAAATTCATTACCTTCAAAATTCAAATAACCATCTCCCCCTAATGAATGAGTTAATAATCTAATGATTTTATGTAAGGCAATACCTCTATCAATCACAGGAGTTAATGGACTTAAAACACTCATATTCGTATACATTTCTGCATCCATTAACCAAAAGGCTAAAGTTTTATCTCCAACTAATGCTTGATCATGACTTTCACAATATCCAATTGCATTTTCAGTATATCTTCTATTTGTTAAAGTATGAACTATATGACCTAAATCCCAATCTTCATCTTTAAACTCTTTTAATAATTTAATCCACATATCAGGTAATGCCATTGCTAATCTATAATCAAATCCAACACCTCCATCAATTCTTTTACTACCTAAAGTTGGCATTCCACTAACATCTTCTGCAATTGTAACAAATTTAGTTGATTCTGATTTCCCAACCAATTCAATTAAATCATTTGCTAACATTAAATAACTTAAAGCTTCTTCATCAACTAAAGATCTTTCACTAAAATATTCATCATAATCACCACTAAACCCACCATTTGAACCAACTCCATGATGTAAATATAACATACTTGTAACTCCATCAAATCTAAATCCATCAAATTTATAAACTTGTAAATAATATTTTAAATTTGATAATAAAAATCTTAAAACTTCATATTTTCCATAATTAAATAATCTTGAATCCCAAAGAGGATGAGATCCTTTATCACCACCATGAAAATATTGATAATCTGTTCCATCAAACATATTTAAACCATCATCAACGTTTTTTGATGCATGTGAATGAACTATATCCAATAAAACTCTAATCCCCATTCCATGAGCTTCATCAATTAATTGTTTTAATTGATTTGGAGTACCAAATCTTGAACTAATTGCAAAAAAATTTGTAACTTGATAACCAAATGATGCATAATAAGCATGTTCCATAATTGCCATTAATTGAAGAGTATTATAACCTAAATCTTTAATTCTTGGTAATACATTAATTCTAAATTCATCATATGAACCAATTTTTGCATCTGGAGTTGATATACCAATATGAGCTTCATAAATTCTAATACTTTGCTGTAATTCAGGTCTTGGATTTTGGAAAATATAATCATTTGATGAATTCCAAAATCTACCATCATAATCAACTTTTTTATTGATGTCATTTTTATCTGAAACTTCTGGTTGAGTTGCTCTTTCAATCCATGGAGATATTCTATATAAACGTTCACCATTCTTAGTGATTATGAACACTTTAACTTTAGAATCATGTGGTATACCAAAATCACCATTGATTTCTTCAATTAAACACTCCCAATTCCCATATTCATCAATTTTATTTAAAACATTCTTGTTTATATCCCACCCATTGAAATCACCAACTAAACTGACACTTGCAGCGTTAGGGATCCACTCTTTATACCTGATTGTCTTTCCCTGGATACTAAAACCATAATCTTTATATGAATCTGCAAATTTCAAAATTCCTCCTTCTTTATCAAATTTATCTAACCAAGAATCGGCAATTTCACGACGATGCTTCAAGACTTGAGCATATGGTTTTAGGTATGGGTCTGCGTTAAGAACACCTTCAATTGACATCTTATATCTTGTTTGACTCTCTTCCAGTCGAATTGAATTGGTGGCGTTATTACTTATAATTATGTTAACAAAACGAAACGTTTCAGCATAAAAAATTATTTTTTCTTGATAACTAAACTAGAAACACTCCACAATTTCCTGCAGTACAAAAAAAAAAAAATTAAATTGAGAGTTTGAGCTGAACTAAATACATTAAAAGAATCAGTACCCTAATACCTATCATACTCTATATTCCATTTGAATACTTAAAGTTGATAAAATTACAGAAATGAAAACAAAAAAACAAAAAAAATTGAAATACAAGCACTCATGCTGGGGGTCGAACCCAGAATCTTCTGATTAGAAGTCAGACGCGTTGCCATTACGCCACACGAGCTTGCATTCAAAAATTTTAAAGTGTTGTATTTACTAATATTTTTGCATTTTTGCACGTGATCAACAATTTAAATTTTTAATT
>JAJMDW010000196.1:7650-25223 GCA_030573755.1 Starmera amethionina
TACAATTATCATACTTGTAGCAGCACACTCAATTGCTATCGATTTAAGCAGTAAAGACCACCAGTGTGTAGCTCTCATTGAGCACACTAAAACCATACCTTTTTCAAGAAATTTTGGATGATGGATGATGGTGTTCGAATGGCCTGGAAAACTTGGTTTTTGTATGGAATTTTGGTCCTGGTTACTTCCTGGGCGCCCACTGCTTGCAGTAGGTTAGAATTGTGACTAGTTAGTAGTAACTCCTGTAGAATATTCCAAAATTATTCCTGAGAATAGTTTCAATGAAGTTATCAATCGGGATGGCTTCTTCGGGGTCTTTATAGTACTCTATATTGTAACTTATTTTCTTATTTTCTTTTAGTATGTAGTACACTGTACATTTAGTTCAAAAATTTATTCTTCAGCACACAAACAAAAAACAACTTACATACATATTACATATAAAAGAAGTTCATGGTGGAACGCTTTAGTTTTATTTATGATTATCGTGACACAACATATTTTGATTGAGTTAAAAAATCTGTCAAAATTAAAGTTTCACTGTCACGATTTACCATCTACTTATACCTAGTGTTGATACTAGTTAGTAGTAACAATTAACTAACATTATATATAAATTACAAAAAAAGATACATATGTTTAGAGATTGGGTGATTTCAAGTCTTTTCATGGTATTTTTTTAAAGAATAATTCCTATCCTAACCAATAGAAAAACGCGCTTGAGGTGATTTTCTCTATTTTTTACACCGTTTAATAGCTAGGATTCGGTTACATATTCTTTGACAAGAAAAAGGGAAAATATAATTTCTTCAATTTTTTCGTGTTTCGCGTTTGGGCCAAAGGCCAAATTGTTGCTACAGCAATTTGTTGGCAGGAACACACTTTCCACTAAAACCCGAACTTGAAAAAAAATGGGACTTTCCCAAATCCAAAATCCCCGAACCTTCTCGACTCCTCGAGATATTTGCATTAATTAAAGGTAAACATTTGATAAATGATTTTCAAACTCTACAGTTTGACTTACCTTTCAACAACTTTCTCTACTTACACTACTTTGAGGTCATATGCAGTCCAAATACTATTCAAACATTAAACTAATTGCTGTTTTCCACTTGTCGTTTGTTAAGTAACACAACAAACAGAACTTGGTTGTTATGGAAAGAGAACGTAGATACCACTTACAAGTGCGAAAAAAAATTACAAGCCCGTTGTTTTTTTTATCCTGTAATTTATAGTTAAAATAAGTGTTAAAACCAGTGTTGCAAATTATTCAAGCATCAATGAGGGTTTCTTCTGCTGCTTTTTCAGTAGAGTCTTCGTTTTTTTCACGATCATAAAATTCATCCAAAATTTTTGGAGATATCCTGTTCAACATTTCTTTTGGATAAATTCTTAATAAAGACCAAGCTTGGTCCAAACTCTCAAAGACAGTTCTATTTTCGTAAGCACCTTGAGAAATAAAAGTCTTTTCAAATTTCTCTAAAAACTCTAATGATAATTTGTCTTCAGTGGACAAAGCTTCTTCACCAACAACAGCTTTCATGGCAGCAGCATCTCTACCAATTGCATATTTAGCGTATAATTGATTAGAAACGTCACCATGATCTTTTCTAGTCATACCTTCACCAATAGCACTCTTCATCAATCTTGATAATGATGGCAAAACATTGATTGGTGGGTAAATACCTCTATTATGCAATTGTCTATCAACTGAAATTTGACCCTCAGTAATATACCCGGTCAAATCTGGAATTGGGTGAGTAATATCATCATTTGGCATGGTTAAAATTGGAATTTGAGTAATTGAACCATTTCTACCTTCAACTCTACCAGCTCTTTCATAAATGGTAGACAAATCTGTATACATATAACCGGGATAACCTCTTCTACCTGGGACTTCTTCCCTGGCTGCGGAAACTTCTCTTAAAGCATCAGCATAAGAAGACATATCAGTTAAAATTGTCAAAACATGACGTTCTGTTTGATAAGCTAAATACTCTGCTGTAGTCAAAGCTAATCTTGGGGTGATGATTCTTTCAATGGTTGGATCATTTGCCAAGTTCAAGAATAAAGAAGTTCTTTCTAAAGAACCATTTTCTTCAAAATCCTGTTTGAAAAACCTGGCGGTTTCTAAGTTAACCCCCATGGCAGCAAATACAATGGAAAAATTCTCTTCATGGCCATCATGAACATCTTTTGTTGGCCTAACTAAACCTGCTTGTCTACAGATTTGGGCGGCAATTTCATTGTGTGGTAAACCAGATGCTGAAAAAATTGGGATTTTTTGACCTCTGGCAATTGAGTTCATAGTATCAATAGCTGAAATTCCAGTAGAAATCATTTCTTCTGGGTAAATTCTGGCAAATGGATTAATTGGAGAGCCATTAATATCCAAATAATCTTCAGCTAAGACTTTTGGGCCGTTATCAATCGGTCTACCAGAACCATCGAAAATACGACCTAAAGTATCCTCAGAAACTGGGATCTTCAAATTTGAACCTGTAAACTCAACTCTAGTTTTTTTAACATCTATACCTGAAGTACCTTCAAAAACTTGGACAATTGCGCGATTGCCACGGACTTCTAACACTTGACCAGCTCTGACGGTGCCATCTGGTAAAGTAAGGTCAACAATTTCATTATAAGTAGGGAATTTAACGTTTTCCAAAATGACTAAAGGCCCGTTAACACCTCCAACGGTGTTATAGTTTAGGCGTGGTTTGATTTTGAAGCCTTCAGTTGCGGCCTTTTTGTTCAAGTCGAATAATTCCTTTTCTGTTAACATCATTCTCAAATTTGATTCTATGTCAGTTAGTATAAAAAACATTGTTCAACCTTGAAGGGGTCAGGAACGTTCAATACTTGGTTCTCTTTCAGAACTGTGCCATTAAAACAGCAATATAGTATTGACACCCTTCTCCTATATCCAAACTCACTTCTATGCGTCCACTGAGTACGCTATAACGCTGGAAAAAATGCTTTCTATTGAATTTCTACTTGAACCTAAAAGATTTCATCGCTCCAATTCATTTCTTAGGGAGTTACATAGTTATCTTATTCGCTGTACATAGCTTACAAGTTGTATCCGGGTAATGATATTCATAGTCTTATGTATTACGTAATTCACAATCAAGTTATTCCTGTAACTAAAGATTTGTGAATACAGGTTAGAGTATCAAGCTGCTCTTCAGATGTATAATGCTCAGTGAAAAGCCTAGAACAATCTCTACTGTTTACACATTTGTTTAGTTGTTTGGCCCTGTCTTTGGAAAAAAAATTTGAGCTGGTTGGGCCACAGCAACCAAATGTCAACATGTTTTAAAGTACGTTTATTCTAAAATCTACTTTCTAGGCTCTAGCAGCTTGCTCTAGTGAAATTTCACTCTTCATGTATAATTCTACTCACTACAGTAGTACATACTACAAATTCATAACAAATTATATTGTATGTATTATACAACGAGATAAAGTTTTTCGAAGTTTTTAAAATTAACAACTGTTATACATTCTTTTCTTCTTCTGAACTGCTTTAGATCAAACAAAATTTTGAGCTGCTATCTACTGCTCTACTCATTGCAGTACATATATGACATTCCGTGCGTTAAAAAACCATATCTGTTTAGATCGACGCTTAAACCACCACTTTTCTGCCGTTCACCCTAGTCAGAAACGAGTTTAGGAACTGTTAGTATTCAAAAGTTGCACACCCGAAATCTCAAGGGTGAGCTGCAATGCAGCTACACACTGGAAATATCCACTATATATCTGTATGTGAAATGTTGCTTTTCACTATATGCCATTCTGGATTTTTTTTATTCATCTCGGCTCTTACAAACCTAAATATCATCTTGTCCAATACATCAATATCTATGGTTTTGTTGTCAAGTCTCTGATCTTGAAAAATCCCTGAACTATATACTTCTGCTGGTGTGTGCTCATAGTTGCTGTTCGCAAGTTTGTAAACAAGTTCATCAATACTGAATAACTGTGAGTAATAAACCAATCCTTCTTCCAATTCCAATTTGACCAGTAACTGGTAAATGTTACAAATCAACCTACTAATTGCTTTGAGACTTGACTGCAGCTCTGACTCAGTAAGATCCCAAATTTTATTCGAATTGTTAAGTAACATCTTATGACTGCCAATTGTTGGAAACAAAAAGTCTTCTCTCTTAAACTCAAATTGATAGAGTGGGTTGATTAACAACACACTTGCTGATTGAAAAATGAGATTTGCAACATTGCAAAATCCAAAAACTAATGTCTCTGAATTAAAACTCAAAATATGCCGTATTGGTGCAATAGGAGCAAATCTTATAAAAAACAGTACTTTATTATTAATCTTTTTCTTCCTTATGGTGTAAATAGATATCAATTCCTGGTAGAGCAGCATTTTAAAATTATTAATGTACCTAGTTATATTCCTCATGTCTTCTGTCTTATCATTTTCCTCTAAGCCATTTTCTAACTTGAGTTTTTCTAATTTACTGAACTTATTTGAGTTGATATCAACCATCGCTAATTGTTTGGTACTTAGGTTTTGTTTTTTTGACTTTAACTGACTCTCTTTTTCCTTGATAAGTTGCCTCTTATGGTTGATTTCTTTGGTCATTTTATGATTTTGTTTTTGAATCAAAATTGTATCGATGGTCAATAGTTGTTGGGATAAAGCAATTGTAGGATTTATGAATTTATAATCAATCGATTCGTATTCTAGTGTTCCCAATGTGTACCTCTCAATGAACTCATAGTTGAAATTCTTGACGCACTTGGTCAAAATATTGTTTATCAAATGCTTCGAATAATCCAATTCCATCAATGTCTCTAAATATCTAATTTGATCCTTCATCAATAAGAGGTGTATGCATGTTTTACATAACAAAGCAAAATCTGGCTCCTTTGGTTTAAAACTGCATATTCCACAGTAAGCCATGCTCCTTTCTTATACTTCCTGTTGATCAAATATTTTTAGTCACTCCTCAATTCTTGATTATTTTCAGCCTTGATCAATATTTGTTTTCACCGAAAACTTGACATATATTATAAAGAAAATTACATGATTACATGAAGATTAAAGGTATTGAAAGCCTAAATTTACAAATAAACAGTTTGCGTATAGAAAACAATCAATTATATGGGATATTGTATGTGTTGTTATTGTAAAAGACATATATATATGAATGATGAATGTATGGCCTTCTGTTAAATACATAAACAGATTAAAGAATCGTACCTAAAAGTTAAGAAAACTGAAAACTGAATAATCATACTTGCCATATATAATATATAAAGCTAGTCCACTTCATTATGAAAATCTGGAAACGAATTTGAGTCTGGCGAATGCTTGTGTTTGGGATGTAGCCCATAAATGTTATTTAACAAAGAACTGTTAAACCCAATATTAGAAGAATTCATGGGTTGCATAATAAAGGCTCTTTTTGATTCTGGTGCCTGTCTCTTGTTGTATAAACTTGGACTTTTCCTCAATAAGCCAGAATCCTTTTTTTGATAATTTGATAATTCTTGCTCCAAAAGTTTAGCCTCACCAAAAGCTTGTAATAAATAAGGAAGCTCTTCTGAAACTGTGGTAGTATGATTGGGGTTCAATGAAGACGTAATTGAACTGGATGAAAAAGTTCTCGTGTGAGAAGAAAGTGAGGAATTCAAAGGGGACGGTAACGTTGCCCTAGAATTTATCTCTGGGAGTTCGTCGTCATCACAATCCGTTACTGTTTGAATATCATTATCACAAACAATGGAATTTCCATTTTGGTTTAAGCTGAAATTCCACTCATTGTACTCCTCGTTGATGAAAAAATTAACTCGAACAGATTCGTACATTTTTTCAACATCATTTAAAATAGCTAAACATTCTTGAATATGCTCTTTGTCCTTTTTTTGAACTGCATTGTCAAGCTGCTTTATCAGAACTGAAACAAAATCCCTGTAACTTTTTATGGTTTGTTGAAAATCGTTTGACAGTAAATTGATTGAGTCTTCAATTGAAATGGAATCTATAAAATTTTGTAATTCATAGTTGATAATCAATAATTTTGATTTTGTGTAGTAAATTTGAATAGATTCAGTCAGTTGGTTTTTGTGGTTCAACAGTTTGAAGTATATTTTCAATAGCAGAGAGCCAGGATCTGAAATATACTCGGTGATTGATAAACTTGAGATAAATGACAAGAGTTTTGTTATTTGGTAGGACATCTTGGTTAACAAATCATCAATTCTATTTGACTTATCCAAAACTTTCTTCGCAATTTTGATGTCAAAGTCTGTTCTGTTCAGTGGATCAGAATTTTGATCAGGATTTATACTTACATCCATAAAATTCAGATCCACTGATGCTTTAAGAGCAATGAAATCCCATGCATTTAGCGATTGTGATAGTGATAACATATTTTTGTACAAATATAGTGCCTCTAGGCAATGCTCTGTGATGTGCGAGTACTCTGAGGTGAATGCTTTGGTGTAATTTTGAATTGTTTTTAGAGAGTTTTCATTGTTGTCCACGACTGCAAAAACAGGGTCAACCTGGTTTTCCATTTTTTGACAGTGAATACAGTAGGTATAATGTTTCCAATACTGTGCTCAAATTCGTAATAGTAGTGATAAGTAGTATTTGAACTAGGATCAATAGCTCTCCAAAACAATTTTTCAATCGATCAGGGCGAATCGATCGAATCGAATGTTAATTTATGTAGTACTGTCGTACTAGTAATTTTTGGTTTTCTGGATTAGTAAGAGCTGACTCCTGAGTCCTGACGCAGTAAATGTGCTATGCAGCTACAATATATATAGTACACTACTACACTACTATAGTACACTACTAGTACATACTACATACTAGTAACTAAGCTGAGGCTTAAGCTGAGATCATTTGACCAACGTCGTACCGTTGATAATATATAAGCTAATGTACCGGATTTTTCAATATCAATTTCGACAATTATAGTCTGCAGAACAATATATTTTCTTATATTACACTGTCTAATAGTGCACTGCAGTATATGATTAGTGATATATCAGCGCAAAGTTGGCCTCAAGACAAAAACCAACATTACAATTTGAAAAACAAGTTATGGATTCAATTGAAGAAAGAGGAAATGAATTTAAGTCAAACTCTGACTGCATATAATAATACTTGTTCTTAAACCTTTCTCCAATATAATTTAAAGCTTCATACGGTGATACCACTGGGCTAAAGTCTCACCTTCAGCTTGGCAGGCAACAACAATGATACTCATATTATCAAATCCAACACCAGTCTCCTGGTCAGCTAAAGATATACTATACTCCAATAGCTTCTTGGTTATTGTGTGGAGATTCAATCCAAGTGCTAATCTATGCCGTATAAAATGCACAATCTCTTTATTTTTAAACACCTCCCAAATTCCATCACAGGCCAGTACAATAAACTCATCTCTGACAGAAAGACGATGTATAATTACTTCAGGCTCAACTGTGACTTGCGTCTCTTCAGTAGGTATTTCGGTTTGGAATTGGTTCGTAGGCTGTCTTAGTTTAAAATTGAAATCTCCAAACGCTCTTGACAATGCCAAAATTCCGCCAACCCTGTTAAATAAAACTCTACCTCCGGCATCCTTAATACGCATCATCTCCCCCAAGTTATTAGGCTTGTGGTCGTAAGACAAACTCTTAACTGATCCACCACTTGTTGATAAAATGAGTCGTGAATCACCCGCATTCAGCACATATAAGTTTTTAGCGTCCACTATCACGGCTACTATCGCAGTAGACCCGCTATTGGTATGGACTAGATCCTTATAAATATTATGATCTGTTTGGAAAAATGCTTCCTTAAATCTGGAAATGAGTAAACCTTCGTTGGTGTGAAACTGTTTAGATCTGAGGGTATTGCTGTTGTTCTGAGGACATGAGTTGACACTTTGGCCAGTTGCACTCAATTGAACATCCATGGTAAGTTGCTTTACGATCTCGCTCGCTAAATGCTTGCTCAAATATTGTGCTATTTGGGACCCACCATGGCCATCAAATATTGAAAAAATACTGAAACTGCTGCTCACAAGAACACCGTCCTTGTCTTTGTACTGAATTGACTTTAGCAAATCCACACTGTGCGCATCCTCTTGGGTCAGTCTGTATCCCTGCATGGTTCCCAAACAATGGGAAAATTGGGACAGCTCCCTATATATTACACTCTTTTCCGTCAACGGCTGTGAAAGCAGTTGTCCCATTTGTGTGTCAATGGCTTAATATTATATAAGTTGGTGCTGGTCGCTTTGTGCTGAGAGAAGATGTGTGTATGTCAAACTTCAGTAGCTCAATATGTTTTGGATTGGTGTGTGTATTTCACCGTTAAGTTCAAACTGCTCTGTTGCGTTGTATGTAACTTGAAATAAGTGAGAACTGAGCTTATACCTATTGGGTTTAGATAGTAACAAGATGTTATACATAGAAAACAAACGTAATAATAATATTAGTACATATGTAATATCAATTAATATATAATTACAATATATTTCAGATTATTCACCATGTAGTCAGACAACAAACAGCAAAGCGTCGTTATTATTTTTAGTCCTCGAAGTTTTTTCAGCAACATCAACAACTAAGCAACGAGCAACAACCACGCCAATATAGAGATAGCACACCAGCAATCTCACTGATCACTAAAAGGACACAAGTTTTTATTTTGAGTGCTCTTGAAGCTCACTTTCCAGCAGATACTCACGTCTTTAGCACAAGTGACACTTTTTTGCACCCTTGCCAAAACAGCGCTTCCAGTGTTCACCACTGTTGATCGCTCTCACATACCAACTAAACCTTGCCCGAAACCCTGTGACTCGCATATAAGAACGCCATCAGCAAGCTACGTACATTGTAATGCCTGGGAACAACAACAACGACAATAACTCCAGTGGCGACAAGAATAGTTCTTATGCTACAACTGGTGGTAAAAACCCAAAGCAAATTCACATTGCCCATAGAAGGTCTCCTAGTGAACTCACTAGCTTGATGAGTATGTATATCAATATTATCATTAGCTTCACTTGGCATATCTGGTTGTTAAAGTTATTCTTCAGAAACTTTACTAATCCGTTTTACAGTCGAACAGTTTACATTACAACGTCAACTTGAATACGTTCAAGCTCAGCAGCAACAAATTCTATCTCAACAACAAGGTGGATATCATCAGCAACAACAACAACAACAACAACAACTAAACCCAGCTCTTAATGGTTCTTTTTCTCAACAACAAATGACAAATGCTGTAAGTTCCATTGGTGGTCATAGTCGCAACGGCTCGATTAATCATAAAAGAACACAACCTTTGGTTAATGGGCATGTTAGAAGACACTCTTTAGGCTTAAATGAAGCTAAGAAAGCTGCTGCTCAGGTGCAAGCTCAAAGAGCCGGTACATCCACTAATTCTACAAACACAAGTACAAATGCAAACTCAACTGCTGATGAAAACACAACAATGCCACCACCTTTGACTTTCAAGTTTCCCTCGACAGTCATTGATCCACCACAAACTCCTAACCGTCTTGGTCATGGACGTTCAAGGTCGGTTGCTTCACCTCAAAGAAATTTTCAGTTTCCAGTATCTCATTCACCTCAACACCTCAACAATTTACAATCACCAGAATTGTTGGCTCCACCTACAAGTAACAACCATCATGAGCGCCGTCAATCTGGTCATAATAGAACCAACAGTAGAAATGACCCTAATTTACAAAAGAATATGAATTCTAATTGGAGGAACCAACAAAGACAGGTATCTCCTTCCAGAAATCAAAGCTTTGATTTCAATTCTAGTACTAACAATTTCTTGGAACCACCACAACCAAACTTTACGCCAGGTCATAGATCCAGAGGTTCTTATAGCGGGGGGAGTTCGATCTCATCATTAAATGGCTTTCAACTTACTAGTCAACAAAATGGTCGTAAGTCATTATTTTCGCCATATTTACCTCAATCTTCAATCCCTCAACTGGTTGCTGAAGGTCGCTTAGTGATTGGTACATTAAGGGTCAATAAGAAAAATAGATCAGATGCATATGTTTCTACAGATGGATTGTTAGATGCCGATATTTTCATTTGTGGATCAAAGGATCGTAATAGAGCATTAGAAGGTGATTTAGTTGCTGTTGAACTGTTATCAGTTGATGAAGTTTGGGGTAGTAAACGTGAAAAGGAAGAAAAGAAGAGAAGAAAAGATAATAATAACAGCATTAACACTGATATCCATAGCAGTAACAATATCAGCTCTGTTACAAACTTCGTGGGGTTTATTGATGATGTCCACAATGATGCAAGCACGCATTCAACTTCTTCTAGTAGAAATGATGATAATGAAACTTCTGATTTAAACTCAAATGGTTTACAAAGAAAAGGTTCCTTAAAACAACGTCCAACAATGAAAAAGAATGATGATGTCGAGGTGGAAGGTCAATCTTTACTGTTAGTTGAAGAAGAGGAAATTAATGATGATTATAAGCCTTTGTATGCAGGTCATGTTGTTGCCGTTATTGATCGTATTCCCGGTCAATTATTTGCTGGTACTTTAGGATTATTAAGACCTTCACAACAAAGTAAAGAACAAAACTTGATCACAAAACCAAAGATTGTTTGGTTTAAACCAACTGATAAAAAGGTTCCTTTAATTGCTATTCCAACTGAACAAGCACCGAAAGATTTCGTTGAAAATCATGAGTATTACGCTAATAGATCTTTTGTCGCTTCGATCAAACGTTGGCCAATTACTTCTTTACATCCTTTTGGTACTTTGGTGTCAGAATTAGGTCCAATAAGTGACTCAAACACCGAGATTGATGCTTTTTTGAGAGATAATAATTTCATTTGTGATGAATATCTTGATATTGATGACAGCGAAAAAACTGAGTTTGATGTTCAAATGATTGATTATGATGAAGAGTTTTCCAAAAGAAAAGATTTTTCATCAGAGTATGTTTTATCAATCAGTGAAACTGGTGAGAACAGTGACAATGCCTTACATGTCAAAAGAATTTCACAAGATAAAATTGAATTAGGTGTTCATATTGCTGATGTTACCGCATTCATTAAAGAAGGTTCAGTTTTAGATAAAAAGGCAAGAAAGAGAAGCTCTTCTGTATTTTTGGCTCAGAAAACTGTTCACTTATTACCCAAGGTTATTAATGAATTAATCAGTTTCAATAAAAATGAAAAATCATTGAGCGTAAGTGTTATTTTTGAAATTGATACAGCTAAGTTTGAAGTTAATTCTTTTTGGATTGGAGAAAGTTTCATTCAACCGAAAGTAAAACTGAATTTGGACCAAATCGATCTGATACTCAACGATGGTAAACTTGAAGGTCAGGAAGACGTTTCTTCTGCTGCTAAGGATTACATTAAGACTATTTCTTTAATTTCCAGAGAATTTCGTCGTCAAAGATTGAATAATCCTAAATTAACAAACGAAGTTAACTTAACGCTTTTGGATCAACTTGATGATGAGAAAGTTCGCTTAAACTTAAATTTGTTTAAGAACAATTTGAGTTATTCTATCATCAATGAAATTTTTTTGAAAGTTAATTCTACAGTTGCACAAAAAAATTATTCAAATTTGGGGGATTCTACTTTTTTAAGAAGGCAAACCATTCCTACATTATCAAAGCTGGAAACTTTCAAAAGAAAGGTCACAAGCTTGGGCGTTGAGATTGATACCAGTGATGCACCGAAATTGATTACCTCAATTTTATCAATACCCGATGAAATCACCAGACAATGTGTTGAATTGTTATTTTTCAAGTGTTTATCAAGATCGAAATACTTTGTTGCTGGAAAAATTGATTCAGACAACTTTGGGGTATTTTATTTTAATCTTCCATTATATACCCATTTTACGGCACCTTTAAGAAGATATGGTGATTTCGTTGTTCATAGGCAACTAAAATCAGTTTTAGCAAAGGAAAATCTTGTAAATTTTGACAATGATAAGAACTCTGATAAATACCTTAATAATTATCACCAAGAGGAATTGGATAAAGCATCAAACGAGGATTTGGAAACGTTGAAAATGACCGCTGAGTATTGCAATTTTAAAAAAGATTGTGCCAAAAGTGCACAGGATCAATCAATTCATCTATTATTATCCCAGACTATTAATGATTTATGTAAGAAATCTGGTCAACTTATTGTTTGGGGAACCGTTTTACAAGTTTACGAAAGTGCCTTTGATGTTTATATTCCAGAATTTGGTATTGAAAAAAGAGTCCATGGTGATCAATTACCTTTGAAAAAAGCTGAATTTGATAAAAAGAACGGAATTTTAGAGTTATACTGGGAGAAAGGAATCGATTCTGGTACCTATATTCCAAGTGATGAACGTGACTCTTTATCTTATAGAAATTCAATTAAGAACAAATTTAGAACGACATCTAGTGAAGTTGCTGATTTACAAAAAGAAGCTTCGGTTTATGAAAACCATGAGTCTTTATCACAAAATCTACTATTAGAGTTTCAAAGACTAAAGATCACCCCTCCATCAATCAAAGCTCCAGTTAGTGAAGAATCTGACGAAACGGTGGATGTTATTACTACTATTTCCGGATTAAAGCTTAATAACAGCGCGATTAACAGTTACTTCAAAGACCTGAAATTAAGAATTGACGGAGAAAATTACGTGCAAGAGGTTCGTGAGATGACCCAAGTGCCAATTTTATTGAGGGCTGAAATTGGCATGGCTTTGCCATGCTTGACAGTCCATGCGTTGAACCCATTTTGCTCCTTCGATTAGAGTACCTCAGTACCATTGATTTTCCCCCTCAAGGTTCAACTTTTGTATACATGAATCCGACAAACATACTTCAATCATCATTGTAACTTTGTAGTCTTAAGCTTTAATTTATAAATCTTATATCTGATAAGATTGTACAATGCACAGTGCATAATACATATCCGTAAGGTATATTACTATATAGCCCTTAGATTTTTGGACTCTGTCATCTGGGCCTTGAGATGTGCACTAGGCACCTGGACTCTGGAGTCTGCTCTTTGTGTACATTTGTGATAAAGATCAAATTTGCAATCACGATTCACGATTCACGACACAAACAATATGTATTACTATATGTATGTAGTGTTACTGTTCACACTTGAAAGCAAGATATTTAATGCTAAAACGTGTTGTAATATATTGTACTGGTGACCACTGACTAGTCTCAACTCTCGAATCTCCAGTGTCCACTTTCCAGTATGTGTGGTGTGCACAGTGCACTTTGTAACAGGCTACGGTAGTATAGATTTTAAAATATAGATATAATATAGATACATAGCAATATTATCAAGATTCAATATTGAAATTTAATACTGCCTGAAAGTTGATCAGTTAATTAGTTTCAACATCAGTTAATTAGTTTCAACTTTCAACTGAAGTTTGAAGTTTGAAGTTAAAGAGTAAACTACATGTAATTTGATGTTTGAAGGCCAAGGGGATGTGAGATCCTTGGCGCTCAATGCTTGTGGAATTTTGATTGCAATTTGTCGGGAGTCAGGACTCAGTGCGGCCTGGCCTGTAGTACGGTAGTAGGCCATTAATGTGAATGCCAGTTTATAGTTTCTCACTTTTTAACTTCCTCAATAAACACAAGAGAAAATCCGAGCTACTACGAGCCTGGTGATTATTGTCGACGAAGACCTTAATCTGTCAGAAAGTTCATTCAAATTCCACTTCGGTAAGAGTCTAACACAGACTCCAGTGATCACGATTCACGATTCAGTGTTCACTACTATTAATAACTTACTAGTACTATATGTAGCACTGTAGTATACATGTACGTACCGTGTATAAGTATAAACCGCAAAACAAAATGATCAAAGGCTGTGATTTCAAAATTAAGATTGAAGTATAACAAGAAAAGCTATTTGAATTCTAAGGGTTGAATCAGTTTTTACAAATTTTGCTTTGTTCGATGTTAATGTTTTGTTGTTTTATTTGCCACCTTTTGGAAGAAACAGCTGCACTTGAATTTTGAAGATCTCAAGTCCCACATCTTTATCCTCCCAGCTGAAGTGAGAATTTGGCATATACGTGTTTTAGTGTTAGCAAAATCATACCATTTAAGGAGAATCGAAACATTTGACTTTTAAGTCCAACTATACTTTAGCTTTAGTGCCAGTATTTGGGTAAAAAAGAATTTAGAGGAGATAAAGATTTATAATATTGTTCAATTGTCTCACCAGAGCATGACGAAAACTTTCACAAGAAGAGTTTGTTTTGATTCATTAAATTCTGATGCTCCAATCAATGAAGTTCATGTACCATTACAATATCGCACCGATACCACTAGCAGTGAGACAGGGCAAAAATTTACAGAGAATGATTTTGATTTATCTCTAGGATATTCCCCTACCAGAAGAAAAACAGACGTTTGGGATATTTTCAACTCCATCAATGAGATTCACAATTCAATTATCATTGCAAATAAACCGTATTCGTATCAACGCCTCAAAAAAGTTCCAAAACTACCTCCTCCACCTAAGAGGTCGATCTTGAAAAATTCAGCACGGTATAATAGAGAAGAACAGGCGTCAGGATCCATACAGCTTCTTGATGGTTCTCCTTTTTCAGGAAGCATTGCACAGGTCATATCACCATTAAGAAGAAGATCTTTGGTGGATATGACTCCTGATGAGCTCAATGCTCTAGATAATCAATATAGATCAGGTGTTAGTTTAGACAATCTAAAGTTTTCAGGAGATGGATATTTATCTTTTCATAGCTTGAGTAATATTGATAGTAAGAAGCCTGATAAGAATCTTGATAAATTAGTCGATAATTTAATCATTTCTAAAAGAGTGTTGAAACCTTCAACAAATAATTACCATTCTTATAATATTTATTACAGGCATCAAGAAATGACCGCGTATATTGAAGAGGTTAGTCGTAAAAACAAACCAGTTGCAGCAGTACAAGAAGAGCTCAATGGAAATGAATCTTCTGCTCCGAATAGTTTGAGAGACTTGATGATCTATGTGAGTGGCAAAAGGCATACTTGGGATTGCATTAATTGGGTTTTGCAAACACAAACAAGAAGTGGTGATCATTTAATTTTAGTGTGTAGGATTCCCAATAATGATAATTTTGATGTGAACCATGCTAAAGAGAAGACTGAAGATCTCATGAAGTTTGTTCTCAAAGCATCAGAAATTTTGAATAAAACAGATTTAAAATTTTCTGTTACAATTGATCTTATCAAAAGTAATGATGTTAAAGAGCTCATTAAAAACACAATTCATTTACACAATCCAAATTCGTTTTACATCTCAACTTCAATTACCACACGTCTGGATAAAAAAAATGGATCTTTTGTTAAGCTAACAACATATCTTCTTAAGCATGTTTCTATCCCAATGATTATAATTCCCGACTCTTTAGTAACTTTGGATTTGCACAAAGAGCAATTTGATAAACATTTAGAAGCAACAGATTCAAATGTTTCAAGAAATTCTTATCTGAATCAGCTTAGGACGGTTTCTAATGCCATACTGGATGAATTCATTGATTATGATGATGAATCAATATCGTCGACGGCTGATCATCCACAAGGTTTTTATCCAAATAATACTAACTCCAATAATTCGAAACCTACTACATCCAAAAGCTCAAATGGTGGCTCAATATATAAGGTCAAATCTTTACTCGACTCCAAGGATCCTTTACCTCCAGTCCTTCATAAATCAAAATCATCCCCTTCACCGTTTGATGATATATATAAACCTGGCTCAAACGTTTTCAAACCAACATATTCAAACTCCACATTGGTTAAAAAAGTAAAATCAACACCTCCTAAAATAGATTCTGTTGAATCATCTACAATTACAAATTCACAGCCACACAGTATAAAGAAAAGGAATGGTCTTTTGGCAAAACTTGGTTTCAAGATGTAAGAAATTTTTCATAGATAGTGTTTTTACTAAATATACATGTATGATGTAACATAGCAAACCAGAGTTCATTGAATCAATATACCAAAAGGCTATACAATTATAATAGCGATTAACATCGCGAAGCTCTTCCAATCATCTAAAAATTTTCTACTATTTTATTATGTTGATAAGCTAAGTAAGACTTATTGAACCTTATATATGAACATATCATGGGTCCACCGTCTTAGTACAATTATTGTACTAGGTTTGGTTCGCTCGACTTCGTCTTCGCTCATTTTCGTAAGGTAAGTACTAAAGCTTGATTTCAGACTGTGTCCCCAAGAAGTGCGTTTCAATCATTTGAACTATAGTATAAAAAAATACTTTGAGGTGATGATTACGCTAAGTCTACTTCAATACTTGTATAAGTGATTCGTAGCAATAATAGTATTAATATCAGTGTAGTATGATCATGATTCATCTTCCAAGCTTTGATAGTGAGTTTAATAGTATAATACATACAACTTAGCATTTGTCTTTCCAATGAGTGAGATATTGTTGGAAATTGGAATATTTAGCAATAGAACATACAAAATTACGGAAAAGTTTCCAAGTTAAAATCAGTTCTTATCCTTGAGCAAATCTAGAATCTTGTTTGAAAATTTCAAAAAATGCTCTTAAGTTTTAAGTACTGTGGTAAAATCAACACATTTTCAGTTTACTGAAACATGGTAGCTTCAAGTTTCTTTATACAACTATATGAAATTGATATAGTCTGATACCCACTCAGTTATTTTGAAGACAATTCAATGCTTTGTTTTTAAGTAATTGCACAAATTTTTTTGGGTAAATTCAACGCTTTTTAAATCAAAACTCAAATATCAGTTGAATTTCTGCTGAATTTTTCCAAATTCTTGTTCTTTTTATGCATTGCACTATTATAGTATTATATACACATACTAGTTTTGTTCACTCAGACTTCGTCTTTGCTCCCTTTCCAATTAATTAATATTGAGACTAAAATCTTAAATTTTAGTGAAAAGTAAACTTCTAGTTGTTCCACAAAGCAAATAGCAATGAAGAATAACTTCTGGGAATGAAACTTCTACTAATCATGTAAATCAACAAAGTAGCAGTCTGCAGAGCAATGTGGGCATTCAGAATTACTCATTATGATAATCATATCGAGTTTTTTCAACAGTTTTGTCATATTGTGATAGTTAACTTTGAGTTTTCTCTAATTCCAGATAAAGAGTTTGTTTAATGAAATTATCACTCATCTTTCAATCTTCTTCATCTGTATCACTATCATTATCATTTCCTAACTCATATTCTGAAGATAAAATTTTATTCAAATTTTCCTCGTTATTTAATCTTATTCTCTTGTACTCCTTTTCGTTCTAATATTTGGATAGGTACTGCTGTATCGGGTTCAATTATTCCAAGTACTGAAAAGTTCCTTTCCATAGAATCAAGTAAAGCTTCTGAAGTGACTGTATTAATTTCACCTAAATCACCGTTCATTAGTTGATTGTATGTTCTGGAAGAGGCAGGAAATTTTGAAAAAACTCTAGCAGCTTCAAGTTTCAACAAGTAAAATTTAAACTAGAAAAACCCGTGCGAAGTGTAAAATTTATGGTTTATGCGGAGTATAAAATTCAACGATCCGG
>JAJMDW010000196.1:25323-87171 GCA_030573755.1 Starmera amethionina
AAAAAAAAAAAAAAAAAAAAAAAAAAGATAAATTTAAAAAAATTAATATAAGTATTGAATAGACAACAAAAAAAATAGAAAAAAGTAGAAAAAAAAATTGAGTTAAAGGTGTTTTGATAGACTTGTTAGTTCAAGAGTTTTTTAAAAAAGGTTGCAAATTGGATAAGGTGGCAGTGGTATTTTCGGAATTTTTGATAAGAAAATCATTTGGAATATCAGAACATTTTTCATTGTTAAATTGAATTTTTTCATTAGCAACAATGTTAATACCGTTGTTGTATTTGGAGGTAACTGTGTTAATTGAAATATTTGCAGAAACATTGATTGATCTGTCAAATACATTGTTGATAAGTTCTTGCAATAAATTGAAATATTGAATGGAAGTTGAGTTGTGGTT
Source organism: Starmera amethionina (assembly GCA_030573755.1). Taxonomy (NCBI): domain Eukaryota; kingdom Fungi; phylum Ascomycota; class Saccharomycetes; order Phaffomycetales; family Phaffomycetaceae; genus Starmera; species Starmera amethionina. The sequence goes on from JAJMDW010000196.1 coordinate 25,721, forward strand.
GTGGTCAATAAGGTAAAGTAAATTTTCTAAGGAATCGAAGCTAAACAACCTAACTAAAGAAGAAGCAAAAAAACTAATTTGGTATATGGATCCAAATTTATCAGTGAATTCAATTCTCCCAACACAAGATTTATAAGATTTTTTCTCAGAATTACAATTCATGCAATACTTTGATAACATTTTGCGATGACATTCATTGCAAGCATCGAATGAGTTGAAGTGTTGAGCAAAGAAGGAGGAACAGATGTTGATGTTGTTTGAAATCAATTTGGATAAGAATCCTTTAGAAATTTTAAGATTTGAAAATAGAACTTCTTTTTTGAAACCAGATTCATCATTAAGAACCTTAAGTTACGTTCAAGGTAAAGAATTGATACATTTTTTTTCAAAAAGATTAATTATAAGTTCCACAAATGATTGTGTTGATTATATTAATGAAGAGTGTTCAAAGTTGCTTTCTTCAAAAAATAGAATCCCAATCAAAAGTTTAGTTGCCGATGATTATGTTGTAAAACTTAAAGATAAAAAGTTAACAAAATTGAGTTGCTTAGAACAATTACAAAATAATGTTGTAAGTGGAAGTTTACCAGATAATGTTGGCACAGAAAACATTCAAGTGTATGAAATTAGAAATCAAATACCACCAAAAAATTTGAATTTGATAGTTGGATCAGTAGTAGTATTAACTACTAACTTAGATGCTCAAAGGAAATTATACAATGGTTCAAGAATGATAGTAACGGGAATCAACTCAGAATTTGTTCACACATGCTATTCAGTAAATGGAAAAATAAAGACATACTCTGTTCCTAAAAAAAAAAGCTACTAATGAACAATTGCTTATTAGAAAGCAGTTTCCATTGAAAAAATTTTTTGCTTCAACTATTCATAAATCTCAAGGAGCTTCAATAGAATATATTGGCATTGAGTTAAGAACAGATTTTGCAACTCACGGATTAGCTTATACAGCAATGAGTCGAACGGTTGATCCAACACATCTGAATGTTTTATTAAATGAGTCAGTGGAAAACCCATCAATCAGAACAATAAATTTCAAGGATTATGAAGAAATGTATAATAATTGAATGAAAAATTGAAATATTTAATAAGCTGACAAAAAAAACTGATTACATTAAATTGTATTTGTATGTTGTAGTATTTCTTATGAAGTTTATATATATAAAGTAGACAACAGCATTGGATTACTTGAAGATTATGTAAAAAAACATTGAAAAATTATTTTTGAAAATTCAAAAAATCAAAAAATGACAAAAAATTGCAACTTTGATGGATTACTGTAAGCTCAATCTTGGAGCTATGAAGCTGTAATTTGGTGAGTGTAAAACCACAGACTGGAATTATATATATGTGTTTTCAGCTAGTAAAATAGATATCGGAATCAAAATGTCAACACCTGCATAACATGCATATGAGCTCTCATAGTTAACTCATCCATTTTGGGCCATTTTTACTGTTTTTGTCGATTTTTTTTTTTTTTTTAAAAACATCTTCGTGAAAAAATAAATTACTGCCATTTTTTTTTTGAATTCCGACCACAACAACGGAACTGAATTTGAACTTCGAACTTTAATAAATATTTTGTTTCAAAATGTGAGCCTTCAAAATTGAGTAAAGTATTTTAAGATCGCTATAGCTGCTTTTGAACGCAAGCACGAACCACAGAGGGCATCAATGAAACTCCAAAATCTGGCTCTCGCCAGCGTACTATCTATTGCATGGGCAAACTCAACAGATGGAGTCCAGGACACGTTCACATCATTTGGCCATCCTGCTGACAACAGTGAGCTTTTGAGCATGACAGAAGTTCTTTATCCTTATGAAGAAAGTTTAGATATAGTGCCACTACCGAAAAATAATATATTGCTTTCTTTTGGGTTTAAATCAGAATCAGAGCAATTTAAAAGAACTGTCCATCATGAAATTACTCATTTTAAAGTTTTTCCAAGATCACTAGCAAACATCTTAAAGGTTACGGATACCAAAGATTTGCATCTCAGATTTGGTCAAGGTTGGTGGAATGCAGAAGAATGGGGTCAACTACCAGAAAAAGGAGAAAAATCTGGTGGCATTGGGGTTGAGGTTTGGGCAGTAATTGAAGCAAAGAATAAAGAAGAAAGTTTTGAAAAATGGACGTATCTGGTAAATTCACTTTCAGGCTTGTTTTGTGCGTCGCTGAATTTTATTGATTCATCCAAAACAACATTCCCAAAGCATTCATTTAAACATAATGGTAACACTTCATTTCTTGAAACTGAAAATAGTTTGTTTCTATTAAGAGCAGCTTTACCTTCAGAGCCTGTCTGCACTGAGAACCTCACACCGCTCTTGAAGTTTTTACCTACAAGAGGAAAATCGGGATTGTCCAGCCTTCTTGATGGTCATAGAGTTTTTGAATCACAGTGGCATAAAATGTCAATTGATTTTGCAACTAAATGCTCCAGCTCTTCTTGTCATTATGAGATGGACCAAAGAATTGATATGGTTGTTGACATCAACAGAACAAAAAGGAGACTTGTAGATCAAATACCCAAACCAGTTTATGGTGATAACCTAAGATGTGATTTATCTAAACCACATGATTCGTTTCAGTGTTTCCCTTCGACTGAACCAATAGATATCAGCATTTTATTATCCGATATTTTTGGTCGTAAAATCAAAGGTGGTAGCTTGATTTCGCAAGCTAAAACCCAAATTTGTGCCCATACAACAAAGAGCTGGGATGTTTTCCTCAAAATTGATGAAGACCATTTTGGAACTGAAACTAACTGCTTTGAGTTGAGAGAAGAGGACTACGATATCTACTTACAAACAAGCAATAGTTCTGATATAGTTAAAATAGAGGAAGTGCCAATTTTTGTTTCAAGATCATTTACAGGCAATGAACAAGACGAAGGAGGGTCTCGTACCGTTTTCAAGAATCCTCACAACGAAACCATCAAATTGACGTACTTTGAATCGCTCCCATGGTTTATGAGAGTCTACTTACACAGTTTGAAAATACAAGGAACACACACATCAGATATCATCAAATCAGTTTATTATGTACCAGAAGAAGATAGAAAGAGGCCAACGCAAATAGAGTTTGATATTGTGCTACCGCCATATTCAAACATAGTCATATCGTACTCATTTGACAAGACATTGCTTCTATATGCAGAATACCCACCTGATGCTAACCATGGATTTTCGGTGGAAGCTGGTGTTGTTTTTGTTCATCAACCTTTTTACTATTCATTGAGAACATCATCCGCGCTATTAACTTTACCAACTCCAGATTTCAGCATGCCTTACAATGTCATTATTCTTTCATCAACTGTGATGGCACTAGCATTTGGTACATTGTTTAACTTGTTAGTCAAGCGGATTGTGACAGAAAAAGAGTTTGAGATAGTTGTAAAAGAGATCGGATTGAAAGCTCAGATTGCAAAATCTAAGAGTAAGCTGAAATCAATACTATCTTTCAAACTAAAATCTGTTACAAAAGCTGATATTCTCAAAAAGCACGAGTAATTCAAGTATTTTATTTGATTGTTTAAGATAATTTTATTTCTTCAAACTTTCTTCGACTTTTTTGATGGAATTTATCAAAGATACTGAGTGTATACTCAACCATTGTTCTAATTCCATTCTATGTTTCTTCAACACATTTGTAATCGGCAATGAACCATTAAATCTTTTTGAGTTCATTAGAGAATCGAATAATGGATTCCATATCTCTTGTTGCCAATATCGTTTAATAGGGCTTGCCAATTTATAGCACCCATTTCCTTTTACATTATCTTTGGTTATTTCAATGAAACTTCCATACAATAAAGTATGAACTATATTAGCAATTCCGTAATAATCAGCCTCATAAGTCCAACCGCCATCCCCTTTCATTTCAGGACAGTCTTGATTATCAGTCTTCCAGCTGGCTTTAAATTTGACATCCTTAGGGTATAAAGTCATGTCAATAGACCTTCCAAAATCAATTAATTTCACCCCTTTCGAGCTCCATCCATTATCACCATTCGAACTATATGCACCCAAAGTGCCAGGCTCAAGTCTGATCATGCAGTTGTCTGGTTTCAAGTCTCCATGCATTATACCTATATCATGAAGTTTTTCAATGACCTTCAGAATCTCACAAGTCAAGAAAATCACCAAACTTTCATCAACTGTTTTAGCCTCAGATTTGTAAAGATTTATAATATCTAAAACAGTTCCTTTTGGATTATAATCTAAAACCAAAAAACTCTCGTCTTTATAAAAATGCATCTGTTCAGCATGTATAATTGAATTCAAAATAGAATGATCTTTTAAGCGACTTTTAATCTGATAAAGAATATAAAATTCCCACATGCTAGACGGTTTTTGAGCTTTGATAGCTTTGAACTCTCCTGTCATGGATTCTGCAAGATATACAGATGCATATCCACCTTGGCCCAAAAGAGATTTCAGGTTATATGTACTTTGTGTTTTAGCAAATGCCATGAATACCGGCTTTGATTGTTTGTTATTCAACGATTTTTTCAAAGTATTACAGAGCTTCAGGCTGGAATCATAAATATGAAGTCCTTTATAATCTTCAATTTTTGGTTTCAAACCTCTCAATACGTTAGTTCTCATAGTTTCATCCATAGGATCAACAATAGTTGGTTTCTCGTCAGTCTTAGAATCTGCTAAAGTTTTTGAGAAAGGTGAACCATACAAGCCGTTTATGAAATTAATGCCATCATGGCCATTAAAGTTTGTTTCGTGATCACCAGAGTTAGCACTATTGATTTTAATAACTTCGTCATTCTTCAGATAAACCCTCTCGGTCAAATTATTAAGATTTGTTTCAGTTAAATACTCAGTGTAATCGTAATATAATGAGTTGTCCAACTCATTTTCGTCATCATTTTGCTTTTTTGGAGTGGGCTGATTGAACATTTCAAATACTTCATCTTTAGCTGCTTTAGTGAAAAGGGTAGCTGTCGGTGAGTGCTTCCTTTTAAGATCAGATTTTGCTAATGTGAGGTTAGTATTAGAAAGTAACTAATAATCACAATACATACGTATATAAATATCATCGTTATCATTATCTTCATTATCTTCATTATCCAAACTTATTTCGTCATCATTCAGGTTGATTTCAGGTTGATCTTTTTTATCAAGGGCATAAAGCCTCCGGTTGATTGCCAAAACCTCTTGAATACAGTACTCTTCATTTTCTTGGTATAACAACTGAAAGTTCATATCAATTTTCTCGGGTTTTCTACCTTCAGTTTCTAACATTTTGAAAATTGGAGCACAATATTCATGAGAAAGCCCATCATTGAAAACGTTAAATTTGTTTTTCAAAGGCCTTGGAATTACATTTAGATTCTGCTTAATGATTTCACCAGACCAGCTAGTAGACTCCAGTATATTTTCTTTATTTCTGAATTTGGTGGAACCTAGGTTATCCCAACCACCTGTTTTAACATTACCTATCGAAGAGTGTATTGGGTCACTGTCTTGAAACACCTTAAGCTTATTACCCTTGATGGTACAATTAGTTGATATTAGTTTTCTAGAGGAAGCAGACGATAAATCAAGATCTTGAAACAGAGAGCCTGTTCCTTTTTTAACAGATAGAACAGATCTTGAGGAAAATGCCGAAAAATGAGGATCTCGGTCTTGATGTGAATTTGAAAGTGATCGTAGCTTAAACTCAGAATACCTTTTCTTTAGTCTTGAGAGAGGACGTGCATTTTGTGAGATTCCTTCTTGATACACCTCTTCTGCTTGTGTAAGAAAATGATTGATCTCTAAAAAGTTAGCGTATTCCTCATAAAACGTAGACAAACCTTTCCCAATTTCTTTTCTAATCAAGAAAATAAATATATCTCTAGGATTATCTGAGTACTTAGCATACTTCATCCATACAGAAAGATAACGGGGATCATTTTTGTAAAAAGCAAAATCTTTGAATTGCAAAGTACACTTTTCTAACACTTGGATTAAACCACTCTCAACTGATCTCCCTGAAGGAAAATTATCTATGATCCAACTGATATATTCTAAAAATGGCTGCAATGGATCATCAAGTTCTTCCAAACTTTTTAAACGCTCTTCCAAGATTAAACGTTCTTCGTTTTGCTGGACCTTAAGTTGGTTGTAGGGCATGGAAAACAGTCCTTTAAGAGCTGCCGCTGACCGCCCGTCAGGTAAGGGCTCAATGTTTTCCTTATACTGCTCAATCAGTTCAAAATCCACAACGCCGGGTTCCATTACGGTTTCTGCTGCTCAATGGAGAGCTTTGTTTTGATTTTGTTTTTTCCAAAACTCAAATTAAATTCGATCGTGTTTTTGTTTACAATTTGCAATGTATGTAATAAAATTAGATTAAAACTTACACTGGTGCAGTGGTGCAGTATAGGTTTTAACGGTCGGGTAATTTAAGCGCTAGGAGATATAGAATCTAGATTCAAATTATATTGAGTATGTTAATTAGTGTTCCACTGTTCAGGGTTGCGCAGTGAGAAGTATTGTAGATTCAGGTATAGATTTTTGGATAAAGATAGATAGTACAACTGATAAATTTTAATGAAAGATTGATTGAATTCTAAATGTATATGTCACGTACCAAAGACAAGATTTAATTTTCACAGAAAACTTGTCTTTGGTTTTTTTTTCCCTCCCAAAGACAAGTTCTTGTAAAATTTTCATTACCGAAAATAAGAACTTGAGTCTTGCTGAAACTGACATTCCAAAGACAAGTTTTTTTTGCATTTAGTCGTAGACTGTCTAAAAAAATTAGTTACCCAAATAATTGGGACATTAACTTTTGCACATTAATATTAATTATATTTTAAGTTAAGAGCATATTTTTGAAAAAACTGAAAATTTTGGCAAAAATCATGCCAAATTTGTTAGTGAAAATTGACGTTTTGTTGATTTGCTAAAAATTGCCCCATAAGGTTTATATGTTTTTATAGAATCAACAAAAATTTAAAAATGAAAATAATAAAATATCCACTTTCGGAAATTTACTTAATACAGATAAATGATCGACCATTGTTTACTTTTGAAAATCTGACACAATTATCATAATTAAATCTTTTTCAAAATAATATGATTCAATCATCAACCAACTGACAGTGTAAGTCGTTTAATTAGCTGTGATGAGTCTAAAAACTAGAGACAATTTCTGACACCGACGCCACCAATCAAAAAAGAACATTAGTGGATTGCGTCAAGGAACCAAAAGTTCCAATTGCCTCTCAACCAGGTTAGCTGCGCTAGCGGCAAGAGACTTGATACACCAACAAATGCATAATGATTTGGTTGAAACTGCTAGAAATTTCTCAGAATTTTCCACCTTTTCCAGAACATACAATCAACTAATGAACGGTGATTTAAGTGAAATTAATACAATCACTTCAGAAACTTTACTTGATTCTATGGAAAGGAACCTTTCAGTACGTGGAATAATTGAACCCGATACAGCAGTACCTATCCAAATATTAGAAGTAGTGAACGAAAAGGAGTACAAGAGAATAAGATTAAATAACGAGGAAAATTTGAATGAAATTTAATCTTCAAAATATGAGTTAGAAAATGATAATGATAGTGATACAGATGAAGAAGATGGAAAGATGAGTGATAAATTCATTAAAAAAATTATAATCTTTTATCTGGATTTAGAGAAAACTCAAAGTAAATTATCACTAATATAATGACAAAACTGTTGAAAAAATTCGATATGATTATAATAATTAGTAATTCTCCACATTGCTCTGCTATTTTGTTATTAATTTACATAATTGGTGAAAGTTTAATTACTCCCAGAATTTATTCTTCATTGCTATTTGGTTTGTGGAACAACTAGAAGTTTACTTTTCACTAAAATTTAAATTTTAGTCTTATTAAACTGGAAAGGGAGCGAAGATGAAGTCAGAGCAAACAAAACTAGTATTTATTATATACAATAATATTAGGTTGTAGCTCAAACTACATTCATATCTGAGGATTTAGGAGTTGTTCAAGATGAGGTAATTCATACATGGGATGTAGATATGATTACAGTACAGTAATTCTGTTTGGATCGAATTACTGCACCTCTTATTTATATTATTGATATGAGGCTATACACTACTAACTGTTCATAGCAACCTTGATCTTGTAGTCATCTCTTTTCGTATGAATGGTAAAGTTTATTTAGTTGCTATCATTATCTAAGCTTCTATAACTCAAATGACTAAACAATAGCTTTTATATACTCAATAACAATTCATTTGAAAACTTTTTCATTAGTAGAAATATCAATATAATATTATAGTATAGAAGTATATCAAGCAAAAAGGTTAAAATTTCTCTTAGGGCCTATTGGTCCTTCATCTGATATTATTGACTTGAAAACAACTAAAGAAATGAATAATTCTTTTGAATGTAATTTTAGGAGTTTGAACTTTCTTTGATAGTTCAGAACTCCACAACATTGACTGAATGTACGTTAACTTGAAGTAGAGGAAGATATGGGAGTAATAAGCTCAAGAATTAACGCTTTTAAGTATGGAAAATCTTTTCCAAACTTTTCTTCTGGGTCTCCTTCAGAGTCTTTCAAAGCAGATATATAATATTCAGTTGCATAACTATCATCTGAATAATCCTTCTCATAACTAGATCTTTTTACAACTGTTTTCCAAAAACGATTGATCTCTTTGATTGAAATTGTTTTTAATATTTCCAAAAATTTTTCATGAGGACCAAAAAATATTTGATTATAAACCAGCACTGCTACTGTTGTCAACTACTTCCTCGGAAGTTATAACATCTAACTGTACTTCAGAGGTTTTAACTATTGAAGTACCACTAAATATCTTATCAAAAACAGAATAAATATTTTTCTCTTTAGTTTTTCGTTTTTTTAATGAATTATTTAAATTTGGTTGTAGAAATGTGGTTTTGTTCTCTGAAATTAAATTTGAGTCAGCTTTATTTATCATTTTCAGTTCTTCGTAGCTGATTCTTCTTGTAATTGGAATCTTGTTATACGTTCTAATAAATTTTCAACCAGTAAGGACACTGCCAGCTTCTTTAGTTCAAGTTCAACATTTTTATTATTGGAATTTGATATCAAATGAATCGTTTGATCTCAGTGCAATGCTGCTTACTACTTACTACTTAGATGTTGTTTTTGTACTATCAAACAAAAAATTAAATATAAAAATCTGTTAACAAAACACTTCACTGTACAGTGTACAACTTCGAGAAATAGAAAGCTAAACGGATTGCCAGAAGCGGATTTTTGGTGTCAAAAATTGATGAAACAAGACATTTTGGCGAAACTTTTTTCCCGCAAAGCGGATGTTTTTTTCTCGAAGAGGCAAAAAAAGAAAACGAAACCCACCAGGTCCAGTGCACATGAAAATAATACTGAAAATTATAGCAATGCGAATGACTCCGGCTGCTGAAAGAACAGGTTACAGGAGCGTGTGAAAGATGAAATTATGTATTAAAATTTGAAGGAATTAATTAAATCAATTCACCAAACTTTCTCTTTCTTTTCCTCTCAACATCGCATTCAAAAGTTACACCCCAGTCATGACTGCTCAACTTATCGACGGCAAACTCATTGCTCAACAGATTCGTGACAGGATCCACTCAGAAATATCTGAAATCAAGTCAAAAGATGCATCCTTCCAACCATCTCTTTACATCATCCAAATCGGCACTAGACCAGACTCCTCCACTTATGTTAAAATGAAATTGAAGGCTGCTTCTGAAGCTGATATTTCTTGTGTTGCTAAAGTTTTACCAGAAACAATTTCTCAACAAGAAGTTTTGAAACAAATTCAAGAATTAAACGACGATTCCACTGTTCATGGTATTTTGGTTCAATTACCTTTACCAGAACATTTAGATGAAGTTGCCATCACCAATGCTGTCGCTGCCGAAAAAGATGTTGATGGATTTGGATCTTATAATGTTGGAGAACTTTACAAAAAAGGTGGTAGCCCACATTTCATTCCGTGTACCCCAAAGGGAATTATTGAATTGTTACATAGATCTGATGTAACCATCGAAGGGTCTAATGCAGTTGTTTTAGGAAGAAGTGAAATTGTAGGTGCTCCAGTTGCTACTTTATTAAAAAATGAAAACGCCACTGTTACCACTCTACACTCAAAATCTAAAAATATTGAACGTTACTTAGCCAATGCAGATATTGTTGTTGCTGCTATTGGTAAACCAAATTTTATCAAAGGAGAATGGCTGAAAAAAGGTTCCGTCATCATTGATGTTGGTACCAATTACATTGATGATGCTAGTAGAAAATCTGGCTCAAGGTTAGTTGGAGACGTGGAGTTTGAATCCACTGTTAACGTTGCTTCCAAGGTGACTCCAGTTCCAGGCGGTGTTGGACCAATGACTGTTGCTATGCTATTAGACAATGTTATTATTTCAGCTAAAAAAGCTTTATCAAAAACAATCAATGGCGAATTTCGTACAATCAACCCATTACCACTAAACTTGAAATCCCCTGTGCCTTCTGATTACGAAATTTCAAGAGAACAAGTTCCAAAACATATTACCGAGGTTGCTTTAGAATCTGGTATTTTACCATCTGAAGTTGAACCTTATGGATCATACAAGGCTAAAGTTAAATTAGACTTATTGGATCGTTTGAAAAATCACAAAAACGGTAAGTATATTTTAGTCACAGGAATTACACCAACTCCTTTAGGTGAAGGAAAATCTACTACTACGGTTGGTTTAGCACAAGCTTTGGGTGCTCATTTGAAAAAAAGAACTTTTGCCAATGTTAGACAACCTTCCATGGGCCCAACTTTTGGTATTAAAGGTGGTGCTGCTGGTGGTGGATACTCTCAAGTCATTCCTATGGATGAATTTAACATGCATGTCACTGGTGATATTCATGCTATTTCAATGGCCAATAACTTATTAGCCGCTGCTATAGACACAAGAATGTTCCATGAATCTACTCAAAAGGATGGTGCATTGTATAAACGTTTAGTTCCAGCAAAGAAAGGTGTTAGAAGATTTACTGTATCAATGTTAAGAAGATTACAGAAACTAGGAATTAATAAAACCAACCCAGATGACTTAACCTCAGAAGAAATTTCCAAATTTGTCAGGCTAGATATCGACCCAGAAACTATCACATGGAGAAGGGTGGTTGATTGTAACGATAGATTTTTGCGTGGTATCACCATTGGTCAAGCACCAACTGAGCGTGGGTTTACTAGAGAAACTGGGTTTGATATTTCAGTCGCTTCAGAATGTATGGCTATTCTAGCTTTAGCAAACTCTTTGGAGGACTTGAGAGAAAGATTAGGTCGTATAGTCATTGGTGCTTCAAAAACAGGCGAACCAATCACTTGTGAAGATATTGGAGCAGCTGGCGCGTTGACTGCGTTACTGAAAGACGCCATTAAACCAAATATCATGCAAACCTTGGAAGGTACCCCAGTTTTTATACACGCAGGCCCATTTGCAAATATTTCGATTGGGGCCAACTCTGTTTTAGCAGATAAAATGGCATTGAAATTAGCGGGTACTGATCCAAGAAATGAAAATGCTGAAGAAGGTTACGTTGTGACAGAAGCAGGTTTTGATTTTACAATGGGCGGCGAAAGATTTATCAACATTAAATCGAGATCATCAGGATTGTCTCCAGATGTTATTGTTATTGTTGCAACTGTTCGAGCCTTGAAAGTTCATGGTGGTGGTCCAGAAGTCAAAGCAGGCACACCGTTACCAACTGAGTACCTGAATGAAAATGTTGAATTATTAGAAAAAGGTTGTGCCAACTTGCAGAAACATATTGAGAATGCAAAACAGTACGGAATTCCAGTTGTTGTCGCGATTAACAGAATGAGTTCTGATACTGAAAAAGAGCATCAAATCATTAAAACTAAATCGTTGGATGCCGGTGCTCTGGATGCTATTGTTTCTAACCATTGGGAAGAAGGTGGTAAAGGTGCAGTTCGTTTGGCACAAGGAATTATTGAAGCCTCATCTAGACCAAAGGATTTCAAATTTTTGTACGACTTGGAACAGTCTGTCGAAGATAAAATCAACGCTATTGCTAAAAAGATGTACGGTGCAAGCGAGGTTGAATTTTCACCAGAGGCTGCGAAGAAAATTGAATTGTACATAAAGCAGGGTTTCGATAAGTTGCCAATTTGTATTGCCAAAACTCAATACTCTTTATCGCATGATGCAAACTTGAAAGGTGTTCCAGCTGGATTCAAGTTTCCAATTAGAGATGTCAGAGCTTCAATTGGAGCTGGTTACTTATATGCATTGGCTGCTGAAATACAAACTATCCCAGGTTTACCAACCCACTGTGGTTTCATGGACGTTGAAGTCAATGCAGATGGTGAGATTGAAGGATTGTTTTAAGATGATATACACATAATTGTGTATTAGTAATAAAAGAAGTAGCTGATGACTTGACTGTTAAGTAGTTAAATTTGCTTTTATACTGCTTCAATATCCTATTCAAAATATCATCACATTTAAAATTGACAATAAATACTACTCAGCAAGTCGTGAGAGCCCTCAAAGAGTTGAACAAAATAACTAAAGATAAATAAAAAACCGCTTCCAGAGATTAGATATTTAATAGTAGTTTTGTTCGCTCAGACTTCGTCTTTGCTCCCTTTCAAATAATATTGAGTCTAAAATCTTAAGATTTAGCGAAAAGTAAACTTCTAGCTGTTTTACAAAGCAAATAGGAATGAGGAATAAATTCTGAGAATGAAACTTTCAATGATTATCTAAATCAACAAAATAACAGAGCAACCTGGGCATTCAGAATTACTCATTATGATAACCATATCGAATTTTTTAACAGCTTTGTCATCATAGTGATAAAAATTAAATTTGAGTTTCTTCTTTCCTCTTTCCAGATAGAGGATAATAAAGTTTGTTTAATGACATCATCACTCATCTTGTAGTCTCCATATCTATATCATCATCTTTTTTTCCTGCTTCCCTGAACTCATCTGAAGTTAATATTTCATTCAAATTTTCCTCGTTATTTAATCTTATTCTCTCGCACTCCTTTTCCCTCACTACTTCTAGTATTTGGATAGGTACCTCTGTATTGGGTTCAACTATTTCAAGTACTGAACGGTTCCTTTCCATATAATCAAGTAAAGTTTCTTAAGTGACTGTATTAATTTCACCTAAATCACCGTTCATTAGTTGATTGTATGTTCTGGAAAGGGCGGAAAATCTTGAAAAATCTCTAGTAACTTCAACCAACTCATTATGGATCTTTTGGTGTATCAAGTCTCTCGCTGCCAGCGCAGCTAACCTATTTGAGTGGCGATGTGTTGTGATGGGAACCACCTCTATTATGTTTGAAGTTTCTATGGTTCTTTGGTCTACAGCACCTACCAAACAAGCTCATCATATTGATTCGTGCCCTCATGAAAAATAGACTTCACTTTAGTAGCACTTTCACATCAAGAGAAATCATTTTTACACTACAGTTCAAGTTTCAACAGTTGATTTAATTGATAATTGTGTCAGATCTTGAAAAGTAAACATCTTTCGGATTCGGTAACTTTCCAAACACGGTTAATTTTTTTTGGGTTTTTCCATTTCAATCTCAAAGGACGTATAAATTTTTTCTAGCTTAGTGAGTGGTACAGTTATATAGCTCCAAACTCATGGAGTAGCATAGTTAATTTTCAATATATATAAGGTTAAATGGGATTTTTATTGAGATACTTATAAAAACGTCAATTTTAATTTTTTACTAACAAATTTGGCATGATTTTTGTCAAAATTTTCAGATTATTCAAAAACTTGCTCTTAACTATGTAAAAAACGCCATTTTCACCAATTTTTAACAGGCTGCCATTTGAATTTGAAAGATCTAAAACGACCAGAGAGATAAGCTAGCTGAGTACTGCAACTCAACATTTTCAGTTAAGTTGCCACATTAGTTTGAAATTTTCCAATTTCTTAGTTTACCCAGTGGGCGTTATTTTTATATCATATTTTTAAATTTAATTTAAATGTACATATTACCAACAAATCAGGATTCAGTGACGTTTTTCAAGCCTGATCAACTTGTAAAAGTGTTCAGGTTCTACGATCTAGCAAACCGGTAGAATTGCAATCTCTAGTTATCATCCATACACATGCCTAATCCGCAGAAGTTCATGGAATCCTATAGCCTAACTCACTCATTGGATGAAGTGAATGGTATAGAAGTCCCAAGAATTGTTAATCAGAACTCGTTAACTCAAGGTCTAGAACCTCTAATCCAGGTTTCTAGAGAATTCTATTGAGTAGAGAACCATCGGGTGGTTCTCCTTGGAACAAGTATATAAACCCTAGCGATTTCCCAACTCCTAGTGTCTAGTTTGTATAACTTTGATCAACATCATTCGAGTTTAAAAAAGAATAAGTCTATTTCCAAGTTAATAATTCAGTTCATTATGTCTCAACAATCATACTTTCCTGAGAGTGTTACATCCCATTCTTGTTATTCAGCTACGGCTCTCTACTCAAGATCGTGTAGCGTAGCTAGGACCGTACAGTAGAAAAAAGAGCTTTAATATTGCTGCCAAATTTTAAACGTGTGTTATTACTAAGCATTTTCATAAAGCACTAAACTTCAAAGTGGATTTGAAAAAGATTGTGCCCAATGCTGCCCATTATATTGTGTCAAACATCAGTAGCATCATTACCCATTACTATCCGGATTCTTGTAAAATATAAAAAGACTCCTAGGAGCCAATATTGAATAAGTCGCCAAATAGCTGATTTTGCCTAACAAATATGGCACATTTTTTTCGAAATTTTCAAAAAAATTTAACTATGGGAAGCATCCCGTTCATAAGTACTTTTTTTTGTACGCCCAGTTTAAAAGTACTTCATAATCCAGATTCAGTCATCCAATTGAAAAGTAATTGAGTATGGGATAATTTTTTCGCCAGTAATAAATACAAAAAAAAAGGCAACAGATTATTGTAGAGAATCCAGTCCTCAAAAGACGGTTTAATCTGGAATAGTTTTGAAGGTTTTACGTTGAAATTTTTCTCAGAAATTGAAATTCGTCCATTGTGCTCTCATAACAAGCTAGAAATACAGTAAACCATTTTTCTTTGTCATTTAGATTCCAATGGTACTGTTTTTGTTGTGATAGCTCTTAATTTGAAGTAGTTACAACACACTGAACATTTTGCAAAAAGAAAAAGTGGGCACAAAGTACATTGAAAAAATGAAGGATTTTGAATGAGGTCAAGATTGACATCAAAATCCTTGAAAGTACGGTTGTTGAGTGCTTTGTGGGACAATTTTTTTCTTACAGGAGTACTTCTGTATCGGACGGTGCCAATTTAAAAGTTACTTTCAGCGATTTTCTCCACTACTTACTATTTTATTTGAACTTGAGAATAAAAAACAATCTGTCTATTTCTTTTTGAAACATTTTGGTTCGGTATTGAATGAAAATGAAGTATCTTATCATAGTTTTAGTTATTGTTTGTGTGTATCAAAGATGGCCAAAATGGTTTCTGTCTGTAGTTTTGAACTACGTTAAGTTCATCTTTTTCAGTATCATCTGTGATACTAGCATACCCACTCCGTGCAGCGCTGTATTCCAAAGCTTTGGAAGAGTTCAAAAGTAAGTTTACTGTTTTTTCTAGACTCGTTAATATCTGTCAAGAGTAAACAATGTGTGGATACTAACGATGTGTATCAGTTGTGATCAATTTATGTTGATGCTTTTTGAAGCCACTTTCTGGTTTATACAGTAGCTCTTCGCTTCGTCTCTTTTTCGTCGAAGCTTCCATCTTGTTTCTCTATATAGACTTCATTATTCCCCAAAATATTAATAATAAATATTGAAATTTTCAACTAATTTTGTCTTCAAGGAAGGAAACAAATTGAAAAGCAGTTGCTGCAAATCAAGTATAAAACTAGTGGTCTGCGCTTCAAGAAACTGAACTGCTATGATTGGAGCTCAGATTGAGACAAACTCAGAAGAAAGATCACAATTGATTGACTTTTCAAGCGGTGTGCCCTATGAAATAATCAGCGAGGAGCCAATGAATTTTGACACAACAACAACAAATGTTCCCACTGGAATGATTTCAAACTTTGTGGATTCAATTAGCCCACACAGATCAATATGGTACATTATCTTACTAAGCATAGTTGTTGGTGGTCTTCAACTGTCGTGGTGTACAGAATTCAGTGAGGGCACGCCTTTTCTTCTCTCATTGGGTGTGTCAAAACACACGCTAGCATTGATTTGGATAGCGGGCCCGTTATCTGGCTCAGTCGGTCAGCCAATAATAGGCATTATTAGTGATAACTGTCAGTACAAATCAGGGAGAAGAAGGCCTTTTATTATTGGAGGGTGTATTGCAACTTCACTTTCCTTGTTTTATTTGAGTTATTCTGTTGATATAGTCTCTATTTTTTATTCAAAGGATGCTGACGATGATAGAATCAAGAAAGCTACTATTCCGTTTGCAGCAGTTGGCGTTTATCTTCTGGATTTTTCTATCAGTGCTATTCAAGCAGCATCGAGAGCCTTCATCGTTGATAATGTTGGATCACACCAACAACAAATTGCAAACGCAATGGCTGCTATTATGATTGGTATTTTCAATATAATAGGGTATTTTTTGGGATCTTTGCATTTGGACAAGTTAGTTCCATTTTTAGGTAACGATCAGTTTAAAATTTTATCAAATATTGCTAGTCTCACCTTGATTCTTACTACGGCCGTTTCTTTATTTGTAATAAAAGAAAGAGACCCAACTACAGATCCTCTAATTATTTTTGAAAGGATCAAAAATGAAAATAGGTCTAGAGTATTGGGTATTGAGAAACCTACTAACTTTTTTGCAATCTTGAAAGTTCTTTATAAACAAACAAATCATAGTATTAAAAGATTGTCACCGCAAGTGAAGATTGTTTGCTTTGCTCAATTTTTTGCTTGGATAGGGTATTTTCCCATGCTATTTTATACGACCACATATGTCGGTGATTTATACAAATATGAATTTTACAAAAAAAGAGCTCCAGGTTCACCGCCTTTGACACATTCGGAATTACAACAACTCACTGAACAAAGTGTCAGAAGAGGGTCTCTGGCATTATTATTACATTCTTTAACATCTTTTGTATTTGACTTGATCTTACCAATTATTTGTGTACCTCTTCAAAAAGATTTGAATTACGCTGAAGAAGGTATCACCTTTTTCGAAGAAAACTCAATTTCTGGGTATATTCAAAATTTTAGAAAGAAGTTCTTCTGGTGGTTATCTGTTAGACGATCTTGGTACCTATCACATGCAATATTCATTGCTTGTATGTTTTCCACCTTTTTCATAAAATCCTCCTTTAGTGCTATCTTCATGTTTGGTGTACTTGGTATAACCTGGGGTAATGCATTATGGGCGCCTTTTGTTTTGATTTCAGAAGAAATTTCAAGAATAAAGGAAATCAAAACAAGAGCTAGAAAAGATGAAGTTCGTTTAGAGATCGAAGAAAGCTATGTTTCAAGGGTTAATAGAGAAGCTATCAGAAGATTCGATGATTATGAACATGAAGCAGGTATCATTCTAGGTATTCATAATTTTTTTGTTGCAGCGCCACAGGTGATTAGCTCCTTGTTCAGTAGTTTATTGTTCAAGCTACTCTCTTCAAATACTAATGATCCAACAAAGTTTGATGACAGTTTGGGTTGGATTTATAGATTTGGAGGGATTGCAACTATTGCTGCGTTTTACCTAAGTTTGAAGGTCAAAACAAACGAAATACTACTGAAAGAAGAGGCTGAGATTTTTGATCCTGAGATGAGTTGAGTTAAATTATATTATACGTACATAGAAATGAATGCTGAGTCAGTAACTACTAGCGCTGATTGTAGCTGTCCATTGACCAATGGCGTCTAGTGTCCACTGTCAGTCTGTCCACTGTGGCGGTTGACCTGTCCATTACTATTCACTGGCGCTGAGTCCTGACTTGAATGTTCGACGATTACATAATAAATCTAGACTCGCTTGATATCTCACTTGAAAGTTAATGTCATGAAAATCGAGGATTTATGAATCATGATTAAAATATTGAACAACCTCTAAAGGAACTCATTGGCGAGTTATGAAGTGTATTTAAAGGGCGATAGAAATAATTAGTTGGCTATTTCTCTTGAAACGCATAATAACCTGAAATGCTATCCTCAACAAGAGTATCAAGAAGAACAGCTACTCGAAACTTGAGAGTTTTGAGTTTGCAATCATTGAAACTTAAACTTGGTTCTTCACTTTTTTGTCATTATACTAGTAATATTCCTTCTTCAATTAGGGAAAACTCACAATTTGCCCTTTACAATGCTCCATCAATTTCCAACGAAGTGGTGAAGCCATTTAACAAATCAGACGGCTTAGATTGGGATTTGTTGAGAGCTTCTTTAATGAAGTTCAACGATAATGGATCGTTAGATATTCCTTTGGTTATCAATGGAAAAAGAATCTATGGCAAAGGTACCTCAAGAAAGATCATCTCTCAAGTGAACCCAGCAAAAAGATCTCAGGAATTGGCCAACATCACTCAAGCAACTAATGAAGATGTTCGATCTGCTATTGAGTCAGCCAAAAGGGCCAAAGATCAATGGGGTAAAACTTCTTTTGCAGATAGAGCTGCAATTTTCCTAAAAGCAGCTGAGTTGATCAGTACAAAATATCGTTATGACTTATTAGCAGCAACCATGTTAGGTCAAGGAAAAAATATTTATCAAGCTGAAATTGATACAATAGCAGAATTGTGTGATTTTTTTAGATTTAATGTGAAATATGCTAAAGAGCTTTACGAAGCGCAACCCACAGAATCCAGCCCTGGTGTATGGAATAGAGCTGAGTATAGACCCTTGGAAGGTTTTGTATATGCAGTCACCCCTTTCAACTTCACGGCAATTGCCGCTAATTTGGTTGGTGCACCTGCTCTCGTTGGGAATACAGTTCTGTGGAAGCCATCACAAACTGCAGGTTTGTCGAATTATTTATTATACAACATTTTAGAAGAAGCAGGTCTACCAGAAGGTGTAATAAATTTTATTCCTGGTGAGCCTAATCAAGTCACTGACGTTGTGCTTAGTGACGAAGGGTTTTCAGCTTTACATTTTACAGGTTCCACTAAAGTGTTCAAAAGTTTGTACAAGAAAATATCAGATAACGTTTCCCTAGAAGTTTATAGAGATTTTCCAAGAATTGTTGGTGAAACTGGTGGGAAGAATTTTCATTTAGTACATTCTTCAGCTTCACCTCTTCATGCCGCTTTGTCAACAATCCGTGGAGCTTTTGAATATCAAGGCCAAAAATGCTCTGCCACATCTAGGCTTTATGTGCCTAAATCATTATGGCCTGAGTTTGAGACAGTCTTTAAAACTATATTAACAACAGTTGCACCAGTAAACACGTCTGCAGTTGAAGGTCTTCATGAGTTTCTAGGTCCTGTTATCCATGAACAAAGCTTTGATAAACTAGCGAGAGTCATTGAGTCGGCAAAGAAAGACGATGAACTGGAAATTGTTGTTGGAGGTTTATATGATAAATCAAATGGATTTTTTGTTCAGCCCACGGTGATAAAAACCTCAAACATTGACCATTATTTTCTAAGAGACGAGTTTTTTGGCCCAATTCTAACAACCTATGTGTACGATGATGCAGATTATGATCTTATCTTAAAAAAGATTGATAGTGGAGTTCCATATGGATTAACAGGATCAATTTTTGCCAAAGATCGTTCAGCAATTAGATTGGCCGAAGAAAACTTACGCTACGCTGCTGGTAACTTTTATATCAATGATAAATGCACAGGAGCAGTTGTTGGTCAGCAATGGTTTGGTGGAGCAAGAGCAAGTGGGACTAATGATAAGGCAGGCTCTGGAAACCTTTTAAACAGATTTGTTTCCATCCGTAATATCAAAGAAAACTTTCAAGAGATCAGAAACTATAAGTATCCGAGTAACTACAGATAACTTTATATAATACTGATTTCAAGTACCTTTGGCGTATTTCACGTACTTTTACATCAAACGTTATGACAAACGAAAGTACATATCTAAGAATGGACCATAAACTGTACTACATATCATATAATATTGTGTAGAATAGTAACCTATAGTATAAAAATAACAAAAGTTCGGGAAATTTCTACAGAGATTTGTGGAACTCTCTAGAGTTTTGAGTTAAAAAAACATATGAATAGCGTGGTTATGTAGCCCTTAACGGGAACTATGCTATGGTGCCTTTATGTTCTTAAAATTTGCACACAAAAGTGTTGAAAAATAGCGTTGGATTTACTATAGTTAAGAGCTTTTTTTTGAAAATTTTGGAGGCCAAAAAAATGTCTTGTAATTACTTGGAAAAAACTGTTACATCTCCTTCAGAATAGCTAAACGGGTACTAAAATATATCCGTTCCATATACTTGTAATTCAAAAAAAAATCAAGGTACAGTTTTTGAGAAAGCGAACATAGTCAAGAGTTAAGAGCACATTTTTTGAAATTTCCAAACAAGATTGTGGATTTGCTCAAGGATGAGAGCTAATTTTCACTTGAAAAAAACTAAAAAAAAAAATTGCTGTACTTTTGTATGTCCTACTGCTATATACTCAAACAATTTTACATTCATTTGAAAGGTCAATGCTGAGTTGTATCACAATTCAGGTTACTGATTTCAGTGAATTTGATCTTCAAAAAAAATGAGCGAAAACCCAAGAAGTGTTACCCTATGTCTAAAATATTGTTCAAAAAGGTAGTTCATGATATAGTAAAATTTCAAAATTGAAAATTTGTGAAAAACTACTATGAATGTTTAACCTGCTAAAAGAATTCACTTACGATGCTTTATGAACTGTTAGCCATTGCTCGTGTATCTAATCCACTAGAACATACCAAGGAAGCTAAGCAGTATGTAACGAGCTGTAATTTTTTTTTTTTTTTTCCGATTTTTGGTATTAACCTCAAATTTCAGAATCGCTAGCACTATTGGTAAACTAATAGTTAATAATCGTGGTGTTTTGAGACAAATTAAATCTCTAGGATTGGAACAGCTTCCAAGAATAATTTCCAGGGATCAGGAAAAACACTTTCAAGGGCATAGATTTTTGATATTGTTTGACTCAAGTGCTGCTGTACAATCAGAACTATTCAGAACAATCAGAGCAGATCCTCGTGTTTTGAAAAGCGAGATTGTCAGAGTTTCTGAAAATAAATCTTTGATTCTTGGTACTTCTGTTGACCGAACCAAGTAAGAAGTCAATGAAGATAATAACAAAGATAGTAACATCATCTATATAAGTGAATATAAAATCTACAAGAAAAAAAAAAAAAACGATTAGTCATTTAGTTGTTCCCTGTAGCGAACTTTCCTTATGATTTTCTATCATAACTTCATTCACTGGATCAATTATCGCTGACTTTGTAACAGTGACAGACCTTTGAGAGTGAAACAACGGTAAATTGTACTTTAACTTACCTCTAACAATCAATCCAAAAGGTGCTTTTATTATCTGTTTCCATTTATCAGAGTCATTGTCAATTTTGTGATTGTCATCGTTATTGGTTGTTGAGTTTTGACCTGGATGAAGTAATTTTATTTCACCTTTAGAAAAAACAGGATTTCTGGTGAAAAACCCGCCTGTGAATTCCAAAGAATTTTCGAGTTTCATAACTGTACCAAGCAAAACTGTCTCAGAACCAGCATCAAGATAATCAACATCATATCCATCATTTGTGAATTTAGTAGCTTTTGCAAAAACATCTAGATCGACTGCATTTATTTGAACACTGAAAAAACCTGGGTTGAAGGCTTGAACATAAATATCAAATACTAATTCATCATACGATACCAAAGCGTCTTGCAAAGATACAAGTTTGACGTGTTGCAAATCTTTTGTGGTCGCTAATAAAAATCCAGTAATAAAACCAAACATAAGTACCATTAAAACCAAAGTAAAAATATATAGAAAGTTTTTGAATATTTGGAATCTAGAATTTTTCTTTCTGTTGAAAAAGTTATGAGGAGAGTGTTCAAATCGGGGCTTTTTTCTGTCATTTCTTGATAACTGGAAGTGTGAGTAACGAAGTTCATTTTCACGTTTAGTTAAGCTTTCAAGAGAACTATAACCTTGTTCCAGTGGTTCAAAATTAGTATAATTTCTTCTTACCTGATAGCCAGCAAACTTATTCTTGATGTTTTTCTTTATACCAGAAATTCTCAGTGGTGTAAGTTCATCATCTTCTTCATCATCATCATCTTCGTCTCTATCTTCGCCATGACAGAATAAATACGGAGAGCCATCATTTCCAATTGATCGTTCTTCATCATGAATATCAAAATGATCTCCAATATTGATCGGATCAGTGACAGCTAAGTGTTTGGCAGAATCTTCATTCTTTATATCAAGCAGTTTTAAGTTTAACGACTTTAATTTATTATGAGTGGGGTTTTTGAATGTTCTCTTAAATCCTTTATATTTTGTAAATTCCATGGGATTAGGCGAATCAAAAGCTGTGACTGATTTCCACTTGTGTCTTCTTTCTTGATTTCCTACTTGATCTCCGTTGTTCTCTGGGTTTTGTAAAGTTGAAGCTTCTTGAAACTTTTTTTTATGAAGACTAACTTTATTGTTCTTCTTGATAAGAGTTTCTTGAGTTGTAACAGTGGTATCTTTATTGCTAGTGTCACTTACTGATTGAGAGTACTCATCAGTTTCATATACACTAGTTTGAAAAGGCTGAGGTCGCACTTCACCAAAATAATCAGTTCTTTGTGCTAAGTTGGAAGAAACTAATGGCGAAAGACTTGAAGCTAAATTTGAGGACAGTATAGGCATGCTAATATTTCGTTGTGAAATCTTTCTCTGCTTTATGGGGTTCAAGAAATTTGAAACAATACCGGGACTCTTTCCTGGTGGTAATGTGTTTGAATTGCTAGCATCGGGAGCACTTTCATAAAAAAACTCTTCTTCTGAATCTGAGTCTGAAGCATCCCCTACAGCATTTGCAATTCTTGCTGCAAAGATATCAGCTTTTGTTGCACCTCTGGATTGGAAGTGACTATCAACTGTATTTAATCTATTTCTTATTGAGCCATTAGTACTAATCACATCACTGTCATCAATTATTGTGCTATTGGAAGGAGCAAGATTTGAATTATTTGTAATACTAATTTGATCCACAAAAACTGAGCTTTTCTTATTCTTAACAGATGAAAGATTGTTTGTAACATTCTGGTTCATGGTCATGTCGTTATTAACTTTGGATTTTGGAGCTGTCAATAAAGATGGATTATTCGAAGCATCAACAGTTTCTGTTTCCACAATCATATTAGTATTTGCATTTATCTTAGCAATTTTATCTGTAGTATTAGACCTTGAATATAAAGGTGGCGTTAGGTCGTTCTTCTTAAGTGAGTTGGGATTAGACGGTATGAGTTTGAAATCTCTATTTTCATTTTGCTCTTGTTCATCCTGTGATATTTGTTCTACCGTGTCATTCACAGTCTGAAAAGTTCTTTGGCGACGTATATCAAATTCAGTAACAGTTTTGTCCTCATCTTCGAAATCTGTTTCATTATTAGTTTGGACATGATCCTGTTTTTGTTTTAGTTTCTCATCATCTGGTTTAGGTTGAGTAACTTCTTCAATTGGGCTAGCGGCCGATGGATCAATCAACACAACACTTGTTAATGGAGTATGACTAATACCTGTTGAATGTATAGGGGAGTGTGCTTCTTTCTGACTGTTTTTGTTTGAGCCGCCCATATTTCTTCAATGTACTTTGATACAAGTATCTTATAGTCAGACTCTCCAGTAAAAGATTTCGAATTCTAAGCGAACGTGTCTATTCCAGTATCAGTAATGCTACCAATTGGACTGTGTACATCCAGCCCTATATGTCTGTAAAAGAAGTGCGCTGTTGGAATACTTTTGGAGCTTGATGGCAAATTCTCCATTCAAGGTTAGTTAGCTTCCAACAGAGTTTAGAAAGTGAAATGCGTACGTACTACGCCAGCAAAAATCATTTGTGCCAGCTTTGAGCTCTACAACACCTAGACACCTGAAAAAAGTACATATGTAGATTAGTTTTTCAAAAATTGATGCAAGTTTTTGAGATGTTAGACACGAAGAACAAGGAACACACGTCCCTTCTTTCACATTACCTTCTATATGATTGCAGACAAGCATCACAAACTAAGATCTACGCTGGTTTTTCAACAACCAAATCACAACCAGCAGCAAGCGACTGTTGTTAATTCATCAAACACTACCAATCACAATAATGATAATACATTCAATGGTTCAGAGAGTTCTTCTCCTTCACACATCAATACAAATAATCAATTTGGATACATGGATGATGCTGCAATAACAGGCGCTGGATCAAATTCCTTGAACAACAATAAACTTCAAAGAAGTCAGGTAGTGAATCATAGTCCACTTTCAATTTCATTACTCTCCAACCATAATGACTCTAACTTAGATCACTTTGAGCTCAGCTTCGATTTTTTAATAGGACCTTTGAGTGTAGGTTCAGCGTTTTCAAACCATAAAAGTGAAATCAGGCCACTTCCAAAATTTATTGTCTACCAATCTCCTTCATTGATATTTGATGAGATAGAACAAGATTGTTGGGATAAACAGAATCAGCAAAAAATGCTCAGTATTGAACAAAGCACTTTGGATCTTAGCTCTTTGCAGGAAGATTTTCAGGTTTTGAGAGAAAAGGAAAGAAATGAAATGGAGAAAAGAGGTCTAGTTGATAAAGAAGGTACGAGAAAAACTCTAGAAGATGCCATTCGTTTCAGAGGAACTTGCTATGAGATGTGTCCTGTTTATGAAAGAGTGAGACGTTCGATTGAGAATGATGTTAAAAGATTTGAAAAAGATGATAACGGTAAAATTTCTGCTAATAAGGCTATCAAAGCTTTTTCTAGGCCAGCAGCTGGTCAACCTCCTCCATTACCATCAGATGTCAGACCACCCTACGTCTTGACTACAACTTTGAATTATATCGTTGATCAGCTAGTACCATTATTGCCTGAGTCTCAGTCTTTCATTTGGGATAGAACAAGATCAATACGTCAAGATTTCACGTATCAAAATTATTTTGGTCCTGAAGCTGTGGATTGTACTGAGAGGATTGTTAGAATTCATATACTTTCCTTACATATTATGGCAAAATCTCAACATGATTTCTCTCAACAGCAAGAATTGGAACAAATGAATAAAGCATTGAAATCTTTATCTGAAATGTATGCAGAATACAGAACTAGAGATATTCAGGCGCCAAATGAAGCTGAGTTTCGTGCATACCACCTTTTAACTCAGCTTTATGATCCTGAATTGGAAAGAGAGATACAGACATTTCCAAATGAAATTTTAAAAGATCAAATGGTTCAGATAGCATTGTTCATCAGAGGATTAATAAAAACAAGTAAAGTTGAAAGAGGTTTTCAATCTGTGGAAAATGGATTTCATTTTTTTATTGACTTTTTTAATTATGTAAAAGAGGGTAAACTTCCATTGTTAATGCTTTATTTGGTTGAAACACATCTAAATGAGATTAGATTTTACTCAATAAAATCTTTGAAAAAATCTTTACATCAAAAATCAAAAATTATCAAGCTTGAACTACTAAAAGAACTGCTGTTATTCGATGATGATTCTGAAGCGCTTGCTTTTTTTGGTTACTACGGTCTTGAAAGCTCAAAGGAAAATAACATCGATTTGGGTACACTTAAACATTCATCACATGTGCTTTCAGACCAAAAACCTTTGCCACAAGCTTTCATTTCAAAATTTGACTTTCATATAGGTCACAATCTTAAACGCTTGATAAACTCTGGTAAGGACAATATTATAATTTCCCAAAAACTGAAATCAACTGGAATTTCGAAAGTACGATTGAACAATCACACAAATAATGACAATCAAGATTTAGTAACATTTGTACCCAGTGATTTAAATTTGCAGTCATCTCGGCCATTATCTAAGCATGACTTTGCCTTCAAACTTGCTAACTCCCCAAAGCTGCCTTCTATTTGTTTGGATTCAGCCAAAAATGAGACAAATTTAAGTTCAAACTCTGAAACAAATCTTAAGTTTGGCTTTTTAAAGTCAGGTTCCATTTCTGGCTTCAACCTCGAAACGTTACAATCAATAGGGTCTTCTTCGGAAAAAAAAAAAGAGGACGGAAATCAGTCAAAGAAAAATGATATTCTCAAACAACGATTTAACAAAAACTTAGATGAAGAACAAACAAAGGAGTTGCTTGGGAAAGAAATTGGTTCAGTGATACAACTTCAAAGACAACAGATTCGAAATGAAAGGGCTAGAAAAGACGCGGAAAATCAACAAGAACTACTAAGAAAAGAGACAATCATTGACAAAAATAGTGACTTCTTATTCGATTATATACTGAAAAATAACGTGGAATCAATATTAAGTGATATCACTGAACCTGTCATCAAAGAAAAATTCCACAAACTTCAGAAAAGAGAGTATCTAATCAAGGTGTTCAGTGAAGGATTATATCAAGCTTTTGTTGGTGAGTTGATTTTTAAAGAATCATTAATTATATTTGCCGATAAATTCAGCGAGA
Source organism: Starmera amethionina (assembly GCA_030573755.1). Lineage (NCBI taxonomy): Eukaryota > Fungi > Ascomycota > Saccharomycetes > Phaffomycetales > Phaffomycetaceae > Starmera > Starmera amethionina. The sequence goes on from JAJMDW010000196.1 coordinate 52,356, forward strand.
ATCATTTGAAACTTTTTGTTATCAAGAAACTGAAAAAAACTTGTGAAGACATTTTAAAACGAGAGGAATTCAAAAAGAGGAGAAGAAATGAACTGATTGAAGTTTCGAAAATATTTGGTATTCCAATGGTTATCAGAAGAAAAAGATTCAAAAAAGATTTGATTAAAAAAGAAATTGATTTGTATCCTCTTGATTTTCACAACTTCATATCAAACTTTAAGTCAGTTTCTTCAGAGAATTGTGAAATATTACTATTTATTGGAGACCTAGATCTTACCAGCTCAAGATATTTGAGAAGAAAGTTTCATCTTGAAAAGGATTTGAAAACAACCATCATTGAAACCCCCTTTTTATTCACGGTTGCATGTACTAATGAAATCAAATTAGATTTAATGGAAAATTTAAATGTTTTAGTATTTAACTGTGATGGGTCAGAAACAATGAGGGTGCAAAAAGCTTTATATAGAGAATTGATAGATGGAATAGCTTTGAATTCTAACTTTAAAATAGAAGTTTTGATCATTTACTGGGATTTTGATTCTGTTATCAAACTTACCGAAGAAGAAATATTGAAAGAATTTCTGGAATTAAGTTCTAAAGATATTGTTTTGGATATAAAATTGTTGAAACTAGATGAAGCATTAAGTTCAAATTCCCTTCAAGAAGTCATTGATAGTTTAGGTCGTAATTTTTCTTTCACAAGAAGAGGAAAATTCAACCTTAAACACATAAGCCAAAATACATTCAAGTTGAATGGAACAAGAAGAACTGCTAATGAACCTTATTTTAGCTCGAACTTTAGTGAACTCGATAGAAGTTCGTTGAATGTTACTGATAAACTTCATGACAAAACAAAAGAAATGTACAGAAAATTGATGGCCCATATCGAAGCATCACCCAAAGCTAAAAAAATTTCAGTTTTACATTCAGGAGGACCTAAAAAAACTGCCTTTTTCAAAACAAAGTTTGATACTCTCAGTGATAATAATTCAGAGCTTTTCAAGCAAGATTGTGATGTTTACAGTACACCGCGTCCAAAATCGAGTAATCTTCTTCAAACACCTTCCTTTCTCAATGAGACCTCAAATGGAAATATATCAAATTTATCAAGCGTCACTTTTGCAAATAATAGTTTATCAACACCAGTTTTAGTTTTGAACAAACCAACCTACGCAAAAGTTGCAAGTTTCAAACCAAGAAATAATTCTATGAATATAACTTCATCTAATAGCTTTTCAAACTCAATAACTACAACAAATACTGATCAGAGAGACGATGATAGCAACATCCCAAAAAGTATACTTGAATTAAGACAGCTAGCAGCCAGTGTTAGGGAAAGGCATGGTAAGATGAAATAACCTAAATCACTTGAATCAATCACTGTCGGCATTTTTTTTTAAAAAAAAAAAAACTATGTAAACTATAGAAGAAAATAATGCATTTGATTTCTCAAGATTTCTTAAACAGCGAAGAATTAACTGGATATCATGAAAATAATAATCATTTTGACCCCATCAGTTTGATTTAAATTCACTACTCGTGATTCAAGTACATCAAATGTTAATAATTGTATGTAGTATAAGATCGCATCTTGGAAAAAAAAAGTGGCTAATCAAAAATACCAAAATTGAGGTTATACAAGGTGCAACTGCCTAAATATTATTAATGCTAAAGATAACTAAAAGCCTGCCCAGTATAAATCATCAACTTTACCTTGTGATTCAATGTCAACGTTCTCCAGTTTGCGAATCTGCCAATTCATGAATCGCATGGAATTCTTCAAATAATTTATCTCTCTTTCGTCCCTTGATTGTTTTACTGGAAGAATATAAAGTTTTGTTAATAATATGGGGATCATTGAACCAGCAATGAATCCAAGTGTTCCTGAGCGCAAAGACAAGCTTTTGATCGTTATTCCTGACATCGTTTAAGTAGTAAAACTATTGATTAAAGTACAAGCTAAGTAAAGGAAAACAGTGGATTTTGATTGTTATTATTTATAATCTATAGGTACTGCAAAAAAGTTATTTTTTACAGTCATTAGTCCACTCGATTATGATTCATGACTGTCACTGAAGTCTGATTTACAGCAAGTTCAGAAATTTTGAATGTGATATTCTCATAAACATTCGGTAAATGACATAATTGTTATCGCTATCAGTTAGAACTTAGAACTGTTGCAACTTGCATATATAATCTATACTTGTCTTGTGAGTCGTGATTCCGTGAGTCACTGTCGTGATTAGTAGCTAAAGCAGGTGCAATTCCTAGTAAGGAAGAGGTGGTTATTTCGATAATATTGGAATCATTAGAGATGTCATGCAAAACCATCTTTTACAAGTTTTAACTTTATCCTGTTTCATTTGATCCTGAATCTGTTCGTGATGAAGAAGTTAAAGTTTTGAAAGGTTTTGCTCCAACAATTCCTAGTTAAAGTTTTTCCCCGCAAATTGAATTTCTGTATGGATTAAAAAGATTTATGAATTACAAAAAGGCGCATATGGCCGGTTGTTGAGGATTTAGAAGTTGTTCAAGATTAGGTAATTCAGATATGGGATCTATGAACAATTAGTAGTGTATAGCCATATCAATAATATAAATAAGAAGTGCAATTGTGAAACACAAGTAATTCGATCCAACGAGAAGTATACAGTGACCACTACCTGATCTTGTAGTCATCTCTTTTCTAATGAATGATAAAGTTTATTTAGTTGCTATCATTATCTAAGCTTCTATAACTTAAATGACTAAACCATAGCTTTTATTTCACTCAGTTGTCAATTGGTTAATTTCAACCACATGGCACACAATTTTGTAGCATTTTTTAAAAATAATTTTTTCTTGAATTAACTTGAATTATTGATTTTTAGCTGAGCATGTAATCAAATAATTTTACCGCTAGTTACTTAAATTATGTAGTGTGTATTATGAGGAGAGATATCTGTATATTTTATAGTAATCTCTGAATCTTTAGATAACTAAAAATCCCACTTCGTGAACTTGGCAATATGACACCATTAGCTAATATAACAAACTATTATCACATAGTCATTATCTAATGATATCATTCATATTATAACGACAGTATGTAGCTCTATCATTTGTCTGGGATCAATGTTCAACCAGCATTTTTTTGTCGTTTATTTCTACACTTTTTCTGTTGCCCTGGAATTTTCAAAAAACGGCTTTCCAAAAATTTCAGAATGTTCAAATTTTAGAATCACATAATCTAAGACAAAACAAAATAAAAAAACCACATCCAAAATGAACTTAATTCCATTACAGACTTTTTTGAGAAATGTTGTCAACTTTGAACTGAGAAAAAAAAAAGATTAGGATATAGAAACATTCTACGGTCACTGGATAAATTACAAATAAGCAGTACTTTCAGTTTTGTTGTTATTTTTTTCTTTTTTGTAAGATAACTTATATCAAGGAAGAACTAATTACTGAATATGTAATCTTTTTGGCTCATTTTTTTATATAAGGAAGCAGTTCAGCAAAAATATAAACTTATATTAAAGCGAAAAAAGCCTGAGAAAAAAAAATATCAAGAGTATTATTAAGTTGTTTATCTATTGTAGTTTTTAAGGGTTTCATCTTTAAGTTTGAACAGCACTTCATTTTTTGGGCCTTTTGCTAAAAAGTTAGTAATTGTTTGTTCTTAATGCCTTGAGATATTTATGATATTAATTAGGTTTCCATTTATCAAATCAAAAACTTAAATACAAGGAGCTAAATTTTAATGTCAACTTTCAAAATATCTAATACTCATGCGCTAACCTCAAAGTCAATAAAGCTGTATTGAGATTAGCAAATTTGCTCTTTGAACATGATTGAAAGTCATATGTAACTTTTTTTAAGCCAAAAGCCGCAAATTTTAATTTGTAAAAAGAATCAAAAAAACTTCTACAAACTTTGAAGAACACTTAACTGTCTACTTCTACGTTGGTTTTCATAGCTTGAGACTTCAATTAAAAGATCCTTCATCTGAAAAAAAAAAAAGCTACGGAAAACAGCTCCTAATGTAAAAATGCTGCTCGTAAAAAAAAAAAAAAACTTACTTACAGCTCGGTTGTCTCGTTTAAAAGTTCTTTCAAAACTCAAATTGTCGCTGTGGACAGTTCGAGATTCTTGAATTTCTTTTTTTTTTGTTTTCTGTAATATTAGGATTAATTCGAAGTTTGTGAAAACTAAAACTAGAAAAACCCGTCCGAAGTGTAAAATTTAACGTTCAGATAATTGAGTGCTAGAAGTTTTGAGAAAATGATTAAGTCGTTTGGATGATATAGTGAAGTTTGTATGTTGTAGTATTTCTAAGACAACAACAGTTAAATCATGAAGTTTATATAAAGTAGACAACAGCATTGGATTAGTTGAAGATTATGTAAAAAAACATTGAAAAATTATTTTTGAAAATTCAAAAGATCAAAAAATGACAAAAAGATTACTGTAAGCTCAATTTTGCTAATTTGGTGACTGTAATATCACAGACTGGAATTATATAGTGTTTTCAGCTAGTAAAATGGATATCCGAATCAACCTGCATAACATGCATGTGGGCTCTCATAGTAACTCATCCATTTTGGTGTTTTTGTCGTTTTTTTCTTTTTTAAACCCTTACGTGTGAAATAAATATATAAACTTGTGGTTGAACTTTGAAGTAAAATTGTGCAATACACAACCTATTGAACACTAGTTACGTAGTGAGATAGCGAACCTAGCAGTAGCAATAATGCTATTATAATTTCCCTTGTACTATACACAGTGTAATTTATACTTAAGAATTCTGGAACCAACAGAAACTTCTGCTTAGTGAAAAACACCACCTTGAATCTATAATTTCAATCAATGATGACTAAATTTAAAGATTCTTGAATTCTATCCACCTTTAATCAGTTAAATTTTCAATTAAGGGACTTTTACCGGCCACTTCTCTGGTGCTATTATGATTGATTCATCTGAGTTTGTATTCAACTTTGGAATATTACTCATTGTGGGAAACAATAACCATAATCCATGTGTTCAATGTGAGTTTTCTAACTTTTGTGGTATAATTCAGCTCTAATTCATTATTATTCATCACATGATACCATGTTGATAATATGTCATCTAAACTTTGCAATGAGTATCATTATATGATTTGACGCAACTAAACAACAATAGTTTATTTGCAACTGGGTTGTACCTGCTGATTCTAAAATGTACTTCAATTGATCGTAGGTAGTTGAATTTATTGACTTATTCCAATTTCTTTACTATTTTTTTGTTCATTTCTCTTTAATCTCTAGTATTTTCGTTATGTTTAGTATGTACATATTATTTTTTTGATATAATTTTTATCCATATACACATATTGTTAAGGTTAAACTTGTCCGTGAATTAGAATAGTAGCTGTAGAGTATTCAAGCTTAACTTAATGTTTGAGTAGAAATAATGGGAATGTTGGGTAACGTTCCAGAAGTAACTATAGCTTAATAAACAATTACTTATATTATTCAAACCCTAGTTTCATTAGAAGAAGTTATACACTTTAAATAGTTATTGGAATTGTAGCAACTGAGCAATTCACTTAATGTAGCAATCAACTAATCAGTAGATTTTTGGAATTCTTTACTTCAAAAGGTTGTTAAACACGAGACCATAACATATATCTTATTATATCATACTAGGTTTGTCGCTCAGACTTCGTCTTCGCTCAATATTTTTTTTTGAAATTTGTAGGGTAAATGGCATCCGCTGAATTCAGTACCTGAATTTCAGATGGTGTCCCCTAGAAAGATAATTTAAACTATAGTATAAAAATTCAATATGCTATTATGATGATATTTATGTTTAGTCTACATGTAGTAAATATTAGTAACAATAGAGTATTATAAGACACAAAAAAATGAGGTTGAAGTTAACAGAGTTAAAACTTGATACCTTCTTCAAAAACGCCTGCCAAAATTGACACAATTTTTGTTAGTCAATGCTTACAGACAGCTATACACAGAAGGAAGCTACCCTACCCAAAAGATTTTTATTTTTTTTGACTTTACCTTAAATCGAGTGAAACTCCTCAAAATTTAGCAAACTTTAGCTAGATACAACTCATTGAAAATCCATCCAATTGCTTAGTAACTTGGTAACCATTGAGCAACAGGTATGAAAAACATTTTATCTAAGTTTTACAGAGAGATGAACTTTTGTTGGTGAGTAATCTTATAAAATATCTATTTTATGTCAAAAACATTCAAAAAATGAGCTCTTAACTATGGTAAAAACAATAAAATCCTAATTTATTCCAAAACCTTACGATACAATTTTTTCAAACTTCACAGATATAGAATTGATACACTGTAGTACCCACTCAAGAGTTTTGAGAAGAATTTAACGGTTAAATCCTGAGTAATCAAGTAAAACATTTTTTTTGCCTAACAAATTTCGAAAAAAACGCTCTTAACTATGGTAAATTCAGGGCCATTTTTCAACGCTTCTTTGTGCGAATTTTTAGAAAAGAAAAGCACCATACCATAGTTCCCGCTTTGGGCTACACAGCCATGCTACTCATATGTTTTTTAAATCGAAACTCAGATTTCAAATTTACGGACTTTTGCGGACTTTTGTTATTTTTATACTATAGTTTAATTATCAAACAATCAGGTAATGAAGTGCGGAACTTGAAATCAATTTTATAAGATATGGATGGATTAGGTTAGTTGATTTCTGAAAATTTTGCTTGTGGAAGATCCAAACATTCTCTTCAATTCAATTTGTTGAGTTATTCATCTTTATGTTTGACTTGGTTTGTATTATTTTCTACTTTTTACCTTTCTTTTAATTTTAATTTGGATTGAATCTTGTGTTAGTGATAATGCTGTTGCATCCAAACATAGAGTTAGAAATTTAACTTTTGTTTGTCGTTTCTGTAACACCATCTTTTTCCGTCGCACAAGTGTATTTTTTTTTTTGTAAGGTAACTTAGTGGTTTATAAAGCCCTAACTCGTACATAATGCTTCTTAAAAATCCTGTTTGACTCACGCCTGTTAGCCCAAATCCATATATATTCCAAACAATCATGGTATGGAGTGCGGAACTCAATTTGAGAGTATATCAGTCTCTCTAGTGCTCCAGTTTGATATCTCCAGAGAAGGTAATCAGCACCGTTCAGATTTGAACCCCGGCTTATTTTTGCCTAGTTTTCCCTATTATTCTTAAAGACTCTGTCTACTCGGCCAGGTCAAGGGACGTGATTGAGTGGAAAACTAAACCAAAAAACTCTGATTTCAAAAACTTGATTTCGCCCAGGATCGAACTGGGGACGTTCTGCGTGTTAAGCAGATGCCATAACCAACTAGACCACGAAACCAACTTCTGATTTGTTGTTGTTTCATTTAGGATTAATCTTGGTCACTCGGCCGATTAGGTCATTCATTAGAAATTATCCTTTTTGTGTTTTGTCACAAAGACAAGATCATGATCTACTATAAAGTGATCAGATCCGCTAGTTTATTTGTTTATAATTATCTTCTTTTAAATATAAGTTTAGTTTTCCTTTTATATTTAATTAGTTTTATTCCGTCGAATCTTACTAATTACAAGGTTAACTACAACTATCTAGATAAGAACAGATTGTTTATGGTAGACATTTCATGTGTGATTACCCTTTTATTCAATTTTAAAGATGATGTCACTAAAGGTTGTTAAAGGTAGATGAATAGATTAATAAGTCGGATCATCAATTACAGAAAAAGTTGGATATTCTTAGAAGAGCTTCGGATGCTATTGGAATTTATAACTTGTTAAAAGGTATTTTATATAGTAGTATTAATACATGACATATTGGAAAAAAAAAAAAAAAATTGAAAACGGAACGATGAGCTGATGACTTATTATTGTCAGCGACCTTATATTACAATGCTTTAAGATAAAGTTCGAATCCGTTAATGTATTAAAATTAATTCAGAAAGCTAGAAATTTAGCTTCAATTTATACACAAAAAGTGGCAAACTTGGAATTATAAAAATTGATATTGAATCTGATTACAAAGCGAATAGTAATGGGCTAAACCATCACAATGTCTTAACCTGGCTATGAACGTTAAGATATCTAATTGTATTGGTTAATGACACATTGTTAGAGGTCGTGGAGTCGTCAATACAGGCATACTATGGTAAAGATTAGAAATCGAGCTTCGGTACTAGTTTAGATAGTCTATATAAGGATTTATATGAGTTGTATTTAATACATTTAATAAATAGTATAATCACAAGAGACGGGTTGATTTTCAAAATACCCTCGGAACTTCAAAAATTTGATGTTTTTTTGAATTAACTCAATCAATTTAAGTGTAGTGTTGATACAATTAGTACCACTGTGTAGAGAGGATTCAGACGCATGGAAAAAAAAATCATTTTTTATTTTTAAAGGAAAAACAAAAAAAGAAAAGTCACATGAAAATTGAAATCTCCAAACGGTAAACCTGAACTCAGAACTGTAATAAATGACGATAATGATAAAAACATATTGCATGGAATCACCTATGTCCTAGAGGGACTAAACATATAAAGAATTTGGTTATACACTCAAACTAGGAGGGGAAAGATGAATTATTTTATAGTTTTATAAAAATTTAATTTGGGAAAAACGAAGATTTTAAAAGAATGGGAAAAAATGAAATAATGCTAACAATCAGAAAAAAAAAAAAACATGGTAAGTTACAAAACATAAATAAGATAGATAAAAAGGATCATATAACGGTAAATAACTAATATATTAACTCTAATAAACAGTATTATATATAAAAAAAAAAGTCAACATTAAAACGACCAACTAGCCAACTACAGTCAATATATCAGAGTTATCTGAAAATTATGGAAGTTTTGACGAACAGAAGGTGAAGATTCCATTATCTCGGAGTCAAAATGTTTAAAGTTGACAAGATTATACATGGGTAATAAGTTATAAGTTATTGAAAGATCAAAGATGATAAAAATAAATAAATCGTGATTCGTTATAATAATAAGAACATGCATGATATAGAACGGACAGCCAACTATTAGAGGAAAATTCATTGTATGCAAATTTGAGCCTATGTGATTCTTTGGTCTACTGCGCCGACCACGCTGGTTCATGATATTGATTTGTGCACTCATGAAAAATAGACTTAACTTTAGTAGCACTTTCACATCAAGAGAAATCTTATACTACAGTTGATTCAATTGATAATTGTGTCAGATCTTGGAGAGTAAAAATCTTCCGCATTAGGTAACTTTCCAAACACGGTTAATTTTTTTTGGGTTTTTCCATTTCAATATCAAAAGACGTGTAAATTTTTTCTAGCTTAGTGAGTGGTACAGTTATATAGCTGCAGACTTATGAACTAACATAGTTGATTTTCTAAAAATATAATGGGAGTTTTTATTGAGATATTTATCAAAATTTCAATTTTCACTAACAGATTTTGCATGACTTTTGTCAAAATTTTCAGTTTTAGCAAAAATTTGCTCTTAAGTTTCAACTACGTAAAAAACGCTATTTTCAACAACAAATTAAAGCAATTTAGGATTTGAATTTAAAGAATCTAAAACGACAGGAGAGATCAGCTAGCCGAGTACTAAAGCTTTACGCTTTCAGTTAAGTTGCCACATTAATTTGAAATTTCTCAATATCTCAGTTTACCCGGTGGGGCGTTATTTTTATATTTATTTTCGTCTAGACTACTTCTTAATGCTTAGTCTGTTACCCGGGATATTCTCTGTAAGTACAATCCTGAACAGTTATTTTTTCTAGTTCTCAACAAGTTTTCTACAACGAAAAACAACTTCAGCATTAGCCCGTCGAAGGATCTTTTAGAGGTCAGCTAGTGGCTTGCAAACTTATATTTTGATAATTAAAAATGCCAGGTAAGTGCCAAACTCTTCAAGAGTTTCAAAAAACACAAAAACTAACGAATTTTTAAAGAAAAACAGGTTGCATTTAGAAGGGCGTCCTCGTCATCAAATATTTCTCAAGAGAAGCATTCTTTAACAGGACAGTACTCAGCCCCTATTAAACTTACACACGATGTAATGTCAAACGATGAGTTTGATCCTTTGGCTCATAGAGTTCAACGTCAGAGTAAATTTGAGCGTGAATCAGATTACCATAAAAGAAGACTTCAACGAAAACTTTCTCCAGAAAGAGATACAAATATCACAGACGAACAGCTGCTTCAATTGAGACAAAAGGAAAATTGTGAATTTTTGGAGCTTAAATCTTCAAATAACGAAAAAATTTCAGAGGTTGAGAAAGGTGACAAAACACCTCCAAGAAGCCAGAGAAAAAGACCAATAGATGGTAATGAAAACTTTGAAAACCAAGAACATGAATCTTTGAAAAGATTTCGGTCTATCAATGACAGAGAAAGTAAATTTGCTGATAGTCTCACAAATAATTTTGAAATGCCTCTGGAAAATAGAGAAATGATCTCCTCCCTGAACTCGGCTTTAGTTACAGAAATACCAGGTGTAAAGGATTTGCAATTTTTCAAAGAACAAGATATGAAGTACTTTGGTAAACTTTTAGATAGCAGAGATGAAGAAAGTCTGACTCAAGACGAACAAAAAGAAAGAAAGATAATGAGGTTGTTATTGAAGATTAAGAATGGAACTCCAGTTATAAGGAAAGCAAGCTTAAAACAGCTTACTGAAAATGCAAGGAAGTTTGGTGCAAAGGCTATTTTCAATCAAATTTTACCTTTACTGTTGGAAAAAAGTCTAGACGATAAAGAAAGACATTTAGTTGTCAAGGTTATCGACAGAGTTCTTTATAAGCTTGATGATATGGTTCGCCCATACACCCATAAAATATTGGTGGTTATATCTCCGCTTTTAATTGATGAGGACTATATTACTAGGACTGAAGGGCGTGAAATCATTGCTAATCTTTCAAAAGCTGCGGGTCTAGCTCATATGATTTCCGTTATGAGGCCAGATATTGACCACAGTGATGAATATGTTAGAAACATCACTGCAAGAGCATTTGCGGTTGTTTCTAATGCACTGGGGCTTCCATCAATGCTTCCTTTTTTGAAGGCTGTATGTCACTCAAAAAAATCATGGCAAGCAAGGCATACAGGCACAAAAATCATTCAACAAATAGCTATTTTAGTTGGTTGTGGAGTTTTACCTCATTTGAAACAGCTTGTCTCATGCATCTCAAAAGGTCTGAACGATGAGCAGTTGTCAGTGCGTATAATAACTGCGCAAGCATTAGCAGCTTTGGCAGAAGCATCTGCTCCTTATGGCATTGAATCATTTGAACAAATTTTGGAGCCTCTATGGAACGATATACAAAGGCATAGGGGTAGAGCATTGGCTTCTTTTTTAAAAGCTATTGGGTTTTTGATTCCACTAATGGATCCCGAGTATGCTAGCTATTATACAAGGGAGGTCATGGGTATTGTGATTCGAGAATTCAGCTCTCCAGATGAAGAAATGCGGAAAAACGTATTAGTAGTTGTCCAGCAGTGCGCCCAAACAAATGGGGTTGAATCTGATTTTCTCAAAAGCATTGTTCTGCCAGTTTTTATACAAAAATTTTGGGTCAGAAGAATGGCACTAGATCGTCGAAGTAATCGTTCTGTTGTTGAAACTACAGTTATTTTATCAGAAAAAGTCGGGGTGTCCAACGTTGTTGAGAAGCTATTATCAGCTTTGAAAGATGAGTCTGAACCTTTTAGAAAAATGGCAGTTGAAGCAATTTATAAAATAATAATGAAACACGGTTCTTTTGATATCATAGGTAGAAATGAGGAAATGCTTGTTGATGGCTCGCTTGTTGTGTTTCAGGAACAAACAGCAGATGACCCAATTGTAATGAAAGCATTAATAACTATTATTAACTCTTTAGGTGTAAGAGTTAAGCCTTATCTTGGAGCCATAGTTTCAACAATTTTACATAGATTGAAAAGTAAATCTCCAGACGTGCGCCAACAGTCAGCTGATGTTCTTGGATCCATTGCTGCTGTTATTCATGAGTGTGAAGATGAAGAGTTGTTGAATAAATTATCATTGATTCTTTATGAAGCTTTGGGTGAAGTTTTTCCAGAAGTTTTAGGATCAATTATAAGTGCTTTGAGGAGTATTGCTACTGTTGTGGGTATTTCATCAATGCAACCCCCTGTAAACCAGCTTTTGCCAACTTTAACTCCAATTTTGAGAAACAGGCATGAAAAGGTTCAGGAAAATGCAATTGAGCTTGTTGGTCGTATTGCAGATAGAGGACCTGAATATGTGTCACCAAAAGAATGGATCCGTATTTGCTTTGAGCTATTAGATATGCTCAAAAGTCCAAAGAAAAGTATAAGAAGAGCAGCAAATAATACATTTGGATATATTGCGAAAGCTGTTGGTCCTCAAGAGGTTCTAGTAACTTTGTTGAATAACCTTAGAGTCCAGGAACGTCAACTCAGAGTGTGTACTGCGGTAGCTATTGGGATCATTGCAGAAGTTTGCTCACCATTTACAGTTCTCCCAGCTCTCATGAATGAGTATAGAACACCTGATAATAACGTTCAAAATGGTGTTTTAAAGGCGATGACGTTCATGTTTGAGTACATAGGCGATCTTTCGGTAGATTATATATATGCCATTACACCTTTACTGGAAGATGCATTGACTGATAGGGACCATGTTCATAGACAAACTGCTGCTACGGTTGTTAGGCACATTTCCTTAGGTTGTATTGGATATGGATCTGAGGCTGCATTTATTCACTTTTTGAACTTACTGATGCCAAACATCTTTGAGACATCATCTCATGTTATCAATAGAATTTTGGAGGGTATTGATGGAGTCAGAAATGCTATTGGACCAGGAGTTGTTTTGAATTATACATGGAACGGTTTATTTCATCCAGCAAGAAAAGTAAGACTTCCATTTTGGAAAATTTACAATACCACATATGTTCAACAACTTGATTCGATGGTTCCCTATTACCCAAGATTGGATGGTGAATCCTATATATTAGATTTATTTGATGCAGTTATATAATGATGAAAATAAATTTATCTGGTTTCAACTCATAGTTGCTACTCAGTTTCATTCTGAGTGCTCTGTATCTGACTCGGTATCAGAGTCTTCATCAGAAGAAAAGTCCGAATCTTCGATAATTATTTTCTTGACTATTTTTTGTTTACTATGGTTTGAGTCAGAAAAAAAATCATCTAAGCTTTGTAGTTGATGTATTTTTTTTGGTTCCAATTCTTGGTTTGAAGGATTAACAGTACTGTCAGTTAATTGATGAAAAGTATCTTTTTGTGAAAAATGTTTAGGAATACTTTTGACAATAATTTCGTTTCTTATAGAGCTTCCTGGAATCTCATCGCTTGATGACCAGTCTGGTATCTTGTTATAATCTTTGATCGTTTTTGGAACTATCAAAGATAACAATTCCTCGTCTTTAGTGCTATAATTTTTGGATGAGTTTATTATGCTTTTTGAAGCAACAATTGGGATTGGTTTAGGCGCCTGTAACATTAAAGTAGCGAGTTGTGATTCTGGTGACTGCAGCAAAGCTTCCAGCATCCGTGAGCGATCTCTAATATCATTACTGATATCAGTGTGACCCATCAATAAAGCAAATGAAAACATCCTATTGACAGCTCCATTCAACTCATAATCGTCCAATTTTACATCTCCAGATTTTTGCTTATATGCTTCAATGTGATGTAAATAAACTTTAGCCGCAAGTAATAATGTTTGATATCTCACTGCTTCTTCTTCCAGTGGCATTGTCTTCAACAACTTTCTTAGTACATCCAGTCCGATTCTCGATTCAAGTGATATGAATTCTCCAACAAGCCATATGACACTTTGTTTAGCACCATTTACCAGTGTTCCATCCTCAAGTGATTTGGTCAGCTTGATAACTGTCCTGAAGTTATTTCTTTGGTCTTGTTGGACCAGATAACGAATAATAGTTAAGCATTCATATAAAACCACTTGTTCCAGCCTCTGTTTTGTAATTTGATCGACCAACCATCTGAGTATTTTTGTACTCCAATACGGACTTATTTGAGAGCATATCACTAAAGCTTTCAAGGCTTCAATTGAAATGCCAAAATCCTTTGAATTTATGATGATTTGCTGTAATTCGGTTAAAACATTCTTGATATTATTCTCGTTGCAAACCACTGATATAATTCTTATTTTTAATTTGGAGATTGCAGATGAGCTTTCTGGAAGAGAGTAGAATCTTTTTTCATACTGAATGAATAATGTTGGATCATAAATGGCCATGTATAGAATACTTTCCAAAATCAATGACTGAATCTCTGGTGTTTCCGTGAGTAATAGTCTAAGTAAAGACCCTGCAATCTGGCTCTCTTTAAATACTTTTGGTGGCGCTAAAAGGAAAAAGGCTCTACTCACCGCTAAAACCACATTAACCTCATTAGTATAAACCAAAGGTTTGATAGATTCAAGAAAAAGCATCTGATCTGTGTCAAAATGAACATCGTATACTGGAAATGGTATTTCATTATAGATATCGGGGAGCTCAATTGAAGACGTGCCGTTTGAGCTGGAGTCCAAAATTAAGGGTCTGTTGAAAAATCTTCTTGAATAATTAGTTAATATCTCAATTAAATCTGATTGAGCCCAAACGTCTAAACTTTTTAATATGGAGCAAAAGCGACGAAAATGACCATGTATCAAGTCATAATTGTCAGCGGAAATCGTTTTATAAGCCAGAATTGCAGAGCCTAAGACATCAAAGTTATCATCACTGAGAAGCTTCTTCAGGAAGCCTTCTAACTCTTCTTTGGATTCTTCACCATAATTCTTGAAAATTTTAATGATGGAGATAGCAGCTGCTTTTCGAACAAGAGATGAGCTATCGATGATGCTCTTTCTAATTCCAAGTAGCAGGATTGAGTAAATTGATGATATTTTAATATCAGACATAACTCTTATTGATAATGCCCTTATTTTTTCGTTTTTATCTCCAAGTGATTTTTGAATAGCATTAATGGAGAGTAAGGCAAGATCGTTTTCTTTATCGGCATATCTTACTAGGTATGTATAAACTAGTTTCCTGATCTTCAAGTTCGGCGAAGAAACATTCTTTATCACATCAGTAAAGAACTCTGATGCATCTTCCCCCGTTGATATCAAATATATCACATGTCTCAGGCCTCGAAGTAAATCTTTGTCCGCTCTTGAGTTTAGCAAAGCAGAAACCTCGTTTGATATCAAGTTACTTGAGGTGTCAAGAAGTTTAGAAGAAGCTGCTACTGCTGCTTGTCTAGCAGATCCAAGAATAGACGTAAAAGTAATCAATGATTCTGCCATTGTAATTCTGAGTGAATGCTGTTTAGCTGATGTAAAGTGAGTTGTAACTTATAACTATATGTTGAATTATACTTTGTTTTCGTAAATAATTAAGGCTCATAAAAGTTAACATTACCCTCTCCAAACCATTTTGTGCTATACATGTAATTTATAAAGTATACTACATAGGTTTTGTTCGTTTGACTTCCTTTTAATGGTACTGGCTTCAAGCTTTTGGCTTTCAGCAAAGTATGCTAGACAACATTGGGGGTATTCTAAATATACAATCAGCTAAGCTCTACACTCAAGATCAAGTAGTTCATGAGTATATACAGTAGAAAAGTCGAGCGAACAAAACCTAGTACAATTCATACATGTAACCAAAAATACTAATGTACAAGAAAGTTGAAACTGCTACCACTATTTACAACGCGGAATACGCTTACAAGACTCAAGTTGTAACAACTAGCATTAAAAAAGGAAACTCATAGTACTTTAGTTTTCTCACAATTTACATGCTTAAATTCGTGCTCAGTGCTCACTCAAGCAGTTCTATGGATGAGATGCACACCACTGTCAGACTCAACAATGTCACTGATCTCGCCTACCTCAAGTTCGAATGCAGCTTTTTCAAAAGATGGATTCATTTGACCTTTTCCAAAGAAGCCCAAATCACCACCTCTTCTATGGGAGGAGCAGTCACTTTCAGTAGCAGCAATTTCCTCAAGTGTTTTTTCTCCACTGAGAATAGTAGCCTGGTGCTTCTTAAGAATCTCAATGGCCTCTTCTTTGGAACGCGTAATATTTTCTTCTTTCCACGAGGAAGGACGTCTTGAGTCCTTGTGTTTGATCAACAAATGCGCCGCTTTCACTTCATTAGGCTGGTTTAGATACTTGGTAAGCTGCTCCAGATCTGTTCCTGAAGGAGGATCCCACACAGATTTCTTTGTAGCATCGTTGTAATAGTAAGGTCTGTTTCTGGAACGACTGTGTCTGACAGTCCAGCCATCTGGAAGCCCTGTGCTAACCTGGGTGCTGTTAACAAGTTTGTCCAAAGATCAATTGATTGGGCGATACATACCATGATTAACGTGATAGAGCCAGTAAAAAGGTCTGATTTCTAACTTCTAACTAATATTAGCGCTACAAACGACAACTTGAAGCTGGTAGCAATCTTCTATATGTTGCAGTGTGTACAGTGTAGTATGTACGCTGTAGTGTACTATGTAGTCTGTAAATACTAAACTGGCATACATGAATAATAAAGTGCATCTTCATTCTAGTATCTACTCTACAATTCCCAAAAGACTTTAAAGTTATGGTATAACCCGTCTGCTTAGGGTGACTGATAAATTTTTGACTGTTTCCTTCAATACATAGTAACATACATAAATGTTGCACTCATGTGTTCCTACAGAAGAGATGTTTAACGAAGAGACAGCCGGCGGTATAGCTCAACAACTCTTCCAGCGCAATGTATAACTTCACAAGCATACACAGAGCATTCGGAGTCACAGCAAGAAGGAAACAGTTACGCTTCGTAGGACGCAAAGCAAATAAGTACAGATCGCTAGTTTCACATTCGTTCACCAACTCTTTTTCTTACCGCGCAACAAATTTAACCATCAAATTGAACACAGCCAGAAAAGCAAATCTTTCCACTAGAACCTACCACCAACATCACCAGCATTGCAGTCACAGTATGTCTACAGGCAGCACCACAAAGTAAGTATAAAATTCTTCCAAATTACACACCAATTGGACTAGGGAAAATCGTTCTGTGTGAACAGTGAACACACATTGACAATTACTAAATGGCGACAAATCAAGGAGAACATAATCCATGATTGCAGTACCTTATTTTGATAATTGTGATTGATAACATACCGTTGTTAAATTGTTAGCCAGTTTCAAACATAAGCCTACTTTTTGGTGGAATGATGAATCCTAATTTCTAAACACTTCAATTTTTGAACTTTGTTCTCTTGTTCACTGGTGTTGATTTTTAGCCGTTCCGAGTGGAAGTCCTAGATACTAACATTTATAGCGTTCCAGCAGACCGTGAAGTTTTACCTAAGAATGTGAAACCGTTAAGATATGACTTGACACTAGATCCAAATTTGACAACTTTTAAATTCAAAGGTAATGTTAAAATCGATCTAGATGTTATCGAGCAATCAAACTTTGTCACGTTAAATGTTTTGGATATCGAGATCCATTCTGCTAAAATCAATGAAACTTTTGCTGAATCCACTATCTTTGATGAAGAAAAACAAAGCGCTACATTTCATTTCAAAAAGTCTTTCAGCAAGGGTGAGAGAGTGACTATTGACATCGAGTTTTCTGGTACTTTGAATGATAATATGGCTGGTTTTTATAGATCATCTTACCAGCAAGATGGATCAACCAGATACTTAGCAACAACCCAAATGGAACCAACTGATTGTCGTCGAGCCTTCCCATCATTTGATGAGCCTGCGTTGAAAGCTGTTTTTGATGTGACTTTGATTTGTGATAAAAATTTAACTGCTTTATCCAATATGGATGTTAAAACAGAAAAAATCTTAGAGGATGGTAGAAAAGCAACTTGTTTCAACTCAACCCCTTTAATGTCAACTTATTTGGTTGCATTTATTGTTGGTGATTTGCGTTACGTTGAAAGTGACAAATTTAGAATCCCAGTTAGAGTTTATGCAACTCCAGGCTTAGAATTACAAGGTCAATTTTCTGCTGATTTAACTGCTAAAACTTTGGATTTTTTTGAAAAAACTTTTGGTATTGAGTACCCATTACCAAAAATTGACAATGTTGCAATTGCTGATTTTTCTGCCGGTGCAATGGAAAATTGGGGTTTGATCACTTACAGAGTTGTCGATTTATTGTTTGATGAAGAAAACTCCAACTTAGCTACTAAGCAACGAGTTGCTGAAGTTGTTCAACACGAATTGGCCCACCAATGGTTTGGTAATCTAGTTACAATGGACTGGTGGGAAGGTTTGTGGTTAAATGAAGGGTTTGCCACTTGGATGTCTTGGTTTTCCTGTAATCAATTTTATCCTGAGTGGAAAGTTTGGGAACAATATGTTACTGATTCTCTACAACATGCATTAGCTTTAGATGCATTAAGAGCATCACACCCAATTGAAGTTCCAGTCAAAAAAGCAGATGAGATTAATCAAATTTTTGATGCCATTTCATATTCGAAAGGTTCTTCATTATTGAAAATGATTTCCCGTTGGTTGGGTGAAGACATTTTTATCGAAGGTGTTTCAAACTACTTAACAAAACATAAATTTGGCAACACTCAAACTTCTGATTTATGGGAAGCTTTATCTGATGCATCAGGAAAGGATGTGGTAAAGATTATGGATGTTTGGACTAAAAAAGTTGGGTTTCCAGTGATTACTGTGACTGAATTAGATGAGGGCAAAGTTCACATAAAACAAAACCGTTACTTGACTACTGGAGATGTGAAACCTGAAGAAGATGAGACTATTTATCCGGTTTTTCTAGGTTTAAGAACCAAAGATAGTGTTGACAATTCCATTGTTTTGGATAAAAGGGAGACGGTCATTGAATTGAGAAATGGCTTGGAGTTTTATAAGTTGAATGCCGACCAAGTTGGTATTTACCGTACCTTATATCCTGCAAAACGTTGGATCAAGTTGGGAGAAGATGGTGTCAAAGGGTTACTTTCAGTTCAAGATAGAGCAGGATTAGTTGCAGATGCAGGGGCATTGGCCAATGCAGGTTATCATTCAACTTCCAATTTACTAGGATTAGTTCATGGTTGGAAAAATGAAGAAAGTTTTGTGGTTTGGGATGAGATCGTTACGAGAGTTGCTTCATTAAAAAGAGCTTGGGTGTTTGAAGATAGAGATACATTGGAAGCTTTGAACAAATTCACCAGAGAGTTAGTTGGCTGTAAACTCAAAGAGCTGGGTTGGGAATTTTCAAAGAAAGATTCATTTTTGAAACAAAGATTAAAGGCTTTGTTATTTAGCACTGCAGCTTCTGTTGATGATACAAATGTATCCCAAGCAGCTTTGGCATTTTTCAAAAATTACATCGAAGGCGATAAAAAAGCAATTCATCCAAATATCAGAGCATCAGTTTTGAATACAGTTGCAAAATTAGGCTCAGAAAAAGAGTTTGAACACATATTAAACATTTATAACAACCCTATTTCTGTTGATGAAAAGATTGCAGCCTTAAGAGCATTGGGTAGATTTGAAAATGAGGAACTAATCCAAAAAACTTTGTCTTACCTTTTTGATGGTACTGTTAGATCACAGGACTTTTACATTCCATTGCAAGGACTAGCAACACATAAAGCTGGTATTGAAGCCATGTGGAAATGGGTCCAAAATAACTGGGATGAAATTACTAAAAGATTACCACCAGGATTATCTATGTTAGGTTCAGTCGTTACAATTGCTACTTCTGGGTTTACCAGTGAAGCGAAGATTAAAGAAATCGAAGAATTTTTTTCCAAAAAAGGGACTAAGGGATTTGATAAAGGTTTAGCGCAATCTTTGGATACTATCAAAGCTAAAAGCTTATGGATCAAAAGAGATAATGCTGATCTCAATAAGTGGTTGAAGGAACATGGATTTAGAAATTAGTAATCAGTTGAAATATGTTACTTCGATCATCTGTAATCATGGAAAAGATATCCTAATCCAAGAGTTTTCTTCATTTTCAATAATTGAATATAATTTGAAAATAGCATAAATCTTCTTTATTGTTTTGGAAGCTAATGAAAGATTGAATGTATCTTTCTTAATTGAAACTCTTTTTTCAATCCATACGTGGTTTTTATATACAACCATCCATTTTTTTTATTACTTGTAACATTCATTAAATCATTCAATCTAATGTTCTTTGGTAAATCTTTGGGGAATTTGGAGTAAATTTGTATAGTTAGTTCCAGCAAATCATATAAAATCAACTTTGATGACTTTAAATAAAATTTAATCATATCATAATATTTATGAACATTTGTTTCCAGCTTTTCAAGTTCTTTAGTCATATCATGTATATCAAAAAATATTGTTAGGAAACAAAAAAAAAGAGCTATTTTGATGAGTTCACTATTTATACTATTATCATTTATGAGATTAAGAATTTGATCAATTGGATATTGGTTAAAAATCACTGATAAATCCTTCTTGGAGAAAGATGTCATGTTCAAGTTATTATTTTTCTTTTTTTTTTGCATTTCACTTCACTCTTTTGGAGCTTGATTTTAGAGTTTTGCCTGACTTAATTTACTATGTAGTTTTGATTGATCGTCGTTACTGCAAATTCCATCAGTCTCATCATTGGGATTTGAATTTTCTTCTAATAAATCTAATTATCAGTAGAAATAATATCTTTATAAACATTTAGACTTTTTCCAACAAGTGATTCTATTTCATCCTTGGTCATGGAGTTATATTGGTTTGTCGTCAAGACACTTTTTAATTAATCTTCTAAAATTTCAAAACAATATGATTTTTTGGAATTATTTTATCCTTTCAAATAAGGAAACTATAACTTCATCATTCAAATGTTCAAATGTTTTTTGAAAAACTTATCCTAGCAGGAGGTTCAAATATTTATAAGCAAATTCACATGTTTCTTCAAGTTTGGTAATATGTATTTATAATCTTGCCATATTCTTTTTTGATAATTTCCTAAGTTTCTTGAAAAAATTCCTCTTCATTTTGAATCAAAAACGCTGATTTCAAAGCTATTCACTGAATTGATTGTATTGAATCTTTCTTTTGAAAAACCAACAAATCGGAAATACTCTTGAGGTATCACAAACAATTTTTTTGGTCGATTCAAACGTCTTAATTTTGCAGGTGGTTGTGGACCTCTTCATTTTGATTCATTTCAGAATTCTTCAAGACATAATTTTCAGAATAAGTAGCTTCACAACGTCAATTTTTGTTTATCAATAATTCATTTATCACTGAAATCATAACAAGAAGGCGAATGTTTGATGTTACCCTAGTTGAAACACTTTCTGGAGAACTCATTGTTTGAAATAAGTTTTTAATACCTTGTTAAAGACCCTTTCTTTCTCAAATTTTCAAAAAGAGGTTGTTTTCTTGTTTCAACTGTTAGAGACAGATCAATGAGGTGTTGTTGAAATCTAGTAAATGAAGATTCCATCAAAATAATTATGACTGCATCGCAAATTCTATGAAATCTAAAGGTTTGGTGATTGCTGTTGTTAACACTGTTTTCCATGTTAAACAAATCACTATTTTTGATGATAATTGAATTCAATAACCTTCGTAATAATTTTAGAAATGATTTGGAAAATGGAAGCTTTGTAAATAAAGAGTTTGAAAATAACCCAAATTTCCCTGTGGCAATTTCATTTGAATGTATCTTTAGGAAATTTGATACCATTTCAAAAACAAACCATTTTAGTTTTTTTTACTAAAAAGTTTAGCTTATCTGAGTCAGTAAAATTTTTGTGGTCAATCATAAGTCGATGGTAATCTACTTCTTTTTTAGTTTGTTCATTGGTTTGAATATTGATGTCTTTCAACAAGCCATGTGATCTTCCAATTATTTCTTTAGTGTTAAATTTAGTAATTTAGCAATTTGCAAACTTTCTTCACTCAAAATGAAGCATTTTGTACTAGTAGAAAACTGAATAAAATTTCTATCTAGAGTTTTGAAGAATAAATTACAGACTTCCGAGTAGACTTTTTTTTTCATCAACTAGTTCATCAGTGTTTGATAATTTTATAACCATCGACTCTTCTCTCTCTAGTATTTTAAGAAACTTTGTACCGCTTAAGCGTTCAATACAAGAAACCAAGAACAAGATAGTGGTAAAAAAATATCAACGTTCATTCTTTCAAGAAGTATAACGTGCTTTGAACTTTTTTTCAACGACATATTCAAAGACCTGAAGAATCTAATATGTTTACTATTTACAATTCATGCAAAACTGTGGCACCAAAATTCAAATTGATTCTAATGGTTGAGATTTTAATTGTTCCAGATGTGAAGAAAAAAGGTGCTAAATTAATTACTAGACTCATGTGTGTTGGACGGTTACCAATTTTGGATTCAATACCATCAAATTTCATTAACTTTTCATTTTTTTAGATGATACTTATATTAAGACCCTTTTTGGTTTTAAGAATGAGCAATCGCTCAAGTTAGGTGGGCTAAATTTATGAAGAGAGCCTTGACTCTTAGAGAGTAGTTGACGCGTACTTCCAATAGATTTTGTAAATAAATTACTTGCTAAATTAAAATATTTTGAAAGAGACTTGGCATGCAATTAAGTGAATTATACGAAAAAAAAAAATAGATTTAATTAAGATCAAATAAAAGAAGATAAAATAAAATCGAAAGAAAAGAAAAAAGGGAAAGGAAAATTAAATCCAAATGGAAAGTAAGAGAAAAATAGCCAACTAATTCCAATTATGTACTAAACAAATATGGTAAATTCTGTATAGTCGACTTGTCGAGTAAACAGTATTAAAACTAACAGATGTTACATTACAAAAAAAAAAAAAAAAAAAAAAACAAAAACAAAACGTCAAATTTTGATTAATCTCAAGATTCTTGAGATCTGAGTCCTGACACTGTTAGGGCCACTTTTCCTGTGGTTTTCAAACTTCTGAATCTTGATCATCTTTTAAACTTCTTTTACAACTTTAATCAATCAACACACCACTGAAACTCAACTCAGATTCTCCGAAGGAAAAGTCAATTGCAGCCCTAGAGGTTTATATTGTTAATAAGGATATTGTCATAGGTTTTAAAAGATTGAAATTGCCATATTTTGATCAGTTATGAGTTTCTGTTACTTTTTGAGCGGTATTGGATTGATAATTGAGGTTAAAGCATGGGCGCTTGACTTCAATTGGTTACATATACCCTGGAAAGTAAAACCAACTATACCCAAAAGCATTTAGATTTTGTTATCATTTTGTTATTGTCTTATTATACCAAACCACCAGCGCTTGTTTCCTAATTAGGAAGTCTAGCTTACCACCATTATAAATTCAATTTCAAGTTTCAACCCTAACTCATTCTTGAACACAGCAGACTTTAGCCTGGACTCCATTCTATAGCACAGCACCATGCTGGAAAGTATTTAAAGGAAGTAGTAGTAGAAACTAAATAGAATATGTATAGAAAAGGATCGAAATATTACAGAACCGAGAGTCTTATTTATAATCTAATACTGTCTCACGACTTCTATCAAAAATTAAAAATTCCTCAAAAACCCGAGGTCCTGATAGAAGATATGTATTAATCACTTAGTAAGCAGGTTTTTTCAAACAGGGAGATAGACCAGTTGTTATAGACACCAGTAAGTCTATGGTGCCAGACTCCAGTATAGACTCAACCGATGTCTGTTTACAACGACTTCTTCAAAAAACCAAATCAAGATGGCAACTTTATTCAATGATTTGAACGAACAATAAGGTCTATCTCAAAAGTTAGTAATGACAATCATTTCAAAAGTCAACCAAATCTTTCTTGAAATTTGAAGTTCTCAGAATTACTGTATTGGGGTGTTTTTGCAAATTATTTAATTTCTGGCTTCCTAATTGAGATATTTGGCGAAAAGATTGGAAAGTTTCCAAAAACCTGCTTACGTAAAAATACATTATTTTGGAATTCAGCAGTAAGAGTAGCATCATTAAATGCGGATAGTCACCAGGAGTTTAATGGTGTCATTTATATCAAATTAACATTTATAGTTTTCAAGATAATTCAAATTTAGTGAATTTTGCCATTTCTTAACTTTCGATAGAAGTTCCTGTGTCTAGGTTTCGCAGCTCGCTCATTCTACTGTCCACATAGTACATAGTAGTAACTTGTAAGACTGTAACTTGTAACTACATACATATGTTATTCAATGTTAAATATTTAAAAACTTATAAAGTTATAAAAAGCTGATGCCTGAAAGAAGAAGGATATTCAAATTCATGATCCGAGGACCGAGCTCCGCAATCTGCTAGTATCTACTATCTAGGCAGTGGGCAGTGGGCAGTGGGCAGTGACCACTGAGTCCTGACTCGTGAGACTGTGAGTGCTTTGATTTCAAGGGTAACTTGAAACTTGAGGATCCTGAAATTTAAATCCAGAATCCAGATTCCTGATTGTTATTTCCCTAAAGCATTACCCGCAGTATGGAGACTAATGAACAGAGCTGATTCCTGAAGCCTGAGGCCCTGGAGTCTGGACTGAGAGAACTGAGAACAGAAGGCTGAGCCTAAACTTTAAGGTTAATTAATAATTGAAATCGATTAAAGGTTAGATTTTCGTGCGCGGACGGAGAAATTGGGGCTCCCGAAATGCCGATCGACTGCTGCAACCTGCGTGAACCCAAACACTCTTAGCTACACGCTTGTTGGCGATATAAAAGAAACTGGGCTCCCTGATAACACGTTACACATCTCAAAAGTGAATGGTTTTCAAAGATCAAGCCTCTTCAACTTTAACAACAACAATCTCTTACTAAGTTTGCTCAATAACAGCGTTTCAATCTTGTTCCTTTTGTTATCGTTATTTAGACTAAAAAAATGTCTGAAGAGCAAATTGTCGAGCAATCATCCAGTGACGCGGGATCAATCCCACGGTATCATGGGTTCGATGAACAAGTGGATGATCAGATTCATGAACTGGCCAGAAAATTGACAAATACTTCTGGTCTGAGTCGAAAGAACTCAATTTTGAGCGATGAGAACGCCAAACCAGATTTCACTGACCAAATCTCAACTGTTTCTACAATTGCTCCTGGGGTCATTCCAATTAATAACGAAGGTTTAGATCCAAGACTCGACCCAAACAGCGATGAATTTTCTTCCAGATATTGGATTAAAAATATGAAACGTATCAATGAGAAAGATGAAGATTATTACAAGCCTTTTTCTGTTGGTATCACTTATAAAAATCTTAGAGCATATGGTGAAGCCTCTGATGCAGATTATCAAACAACTGTTTTGAATGCTCCTTTGAAATTTTCTAGTAAAGCTGCAAGGTTCATTTTCTCTTCGAAAGATGCTAGAGCTAAAAGACAATTTGATATTTTAAAACCAATGGACGCTTTAATAAACCCCGGTGAAGTCGTTGTTGTTTTAGGAAGACCAGGTTCCGGCTGCTCCACTTTGTTGAAAACTATTAGTTCTACTACTCATGGTTTTCATGTTGCAAAAGAGTCTCAGATTGATTATTCAGGCTTAACCCCAGAAGAAATCAAAAAACATTTTAGAGGTGAAGTTGTTTACAATGCTGAAACTGATATTCATTTCCCTAAATTGACTGTGTGGCAAACACTTTCTTTAGCTGCTAAATTCAGAACTCCGCAAAACAGATTACCAGGTGTTTCAAGAAAAGAATATTCAGACCATTTAACAGAAGTCGTCATGGCAACTTACGGTTTGTCACATACTAGAAACACAGTGGTTGGTAATGATTCTGTTCGTGGTGTTTCTGGAGGTGAAAGAAAGAGAGTCTCCATTGCAGAGGTTTCTTTATCTGGAGCAAAATTACAATGTTGGGATAACGCAACTAGAGGGTTGGATGCTGCCACTGCTTTAGAGTTCATCAGAGCTTTAAGAACACAAGCTGATATTATGGATGTTACCGCGTTGATTGCCATTTATCAATGTTCACAAGAGGCGTATGATTTATTCGACAAAGTTTCCGTTTTATATGAAGGATATCAAATCTATTTTGGTAGAACTGAAGATGCAAAAGAATATTTTTTAAGAATGGGTTGGGAGTGTCCTCCACGTCAAACCACTGCGGATTATCTAACGGCTGTCACCTCGCCACAGGAAAGAGTCCCAATGAAAGGGTTTGAGAACAAAGTTCCAAGAACCGCCGAAGAATTTGAAAAGTATTGGAAAGCTTCTCCTGAGTATGCCGCATTAATCAGTGATATTGATGATTCTTTGAAAAGAAGTCAAGTTGAAAATTTGAAACCAGTTATTCATGCTGCACATAATGCTCGTCAATCAAGACGCATGAGAAAAGGCTCTTCATATACTGTTTCCTATGGTATGCAAGTCCGCTACTTAATTAAACGTGATTTTCATTTGATTAGGAATGATCTTGGATTCCAAATTTTTTCCCCTACTGCTAATAGTTGTATGGCTTTGATTTTATCTTCCATTTTCTATAATCTACAGAATACAACAGGGAGTTTTTTTTATAGAGGTGCTTCAATGTTCTTTGCTGTTTTGTTTAATGGGTTTTCTTCTTTTTTGGAAATTATGACTTTATTTCAAGCGAGATCAATTATTGAAAAACATAAACAATATGCCTTGTATCATCCATCTGCTGCTGCCTTAAGTTCTATCATTACTCAGCTACCATCCAAATTCTTTACTTCAATTGCTTTTAATTTAGTTTATTATTTTATGGTTAACTTTAGAAGAGAACCAGGTCGTTTTTTTTTCTATTATTTGGTCAATCTTACAGCAACATTCTCAATGTCACACTTTTTCAGAGTTGTTGGAGCCGCTTCAAAAACCTTTGAATCCGCTATGGTTCCTGCCTCCGTTTTATTATTAGCTTTAACCATTTTTGTTGGGTTTACAATTCCAACTAACTATATGCTGGGTTGGTCAAGATGGATTAATTACATTAACCCTTTGGCTTATGCTTTTGAAGCTTTAATGGTCAATGAATTTGCTGGTAGAACATTTGAATGTTCTAGTTTTATTCCACAGGCTCCTACTGCTGACCAACTAGGTACTAAAAATTTTATTTGTGATGCAGTCGCTGCAGTTGCAGGTGAAACCACTGTTGATGGTACTGCTTTCATTGAAACAGCTTATAGCTACTATCCGCATCATAAATGGAGAGATTTTGGTATCACTTTGGCATTTGTCATCTTTTTGTTGGCTGTTTATTTGGTTTTCACTGAATATAATGAAAGTGCCAAACAGAAAGGTGAAGTATTATTATTCCAGAGATCTACTCTGAACAAGTTGAAGAAACAACATGGTTCAATAAAAAATGATTTAGAAGGTGGTAGCAATGAAAGGGATATCACTGAACAAAACGAAGATAAAGAAGATGTTGCTGCTTTACATGTTGGTACTGATATTTTCCATTGGAGAAACGTTCGCTATTCTGTTGATATTAAAAAAGAAACTCGTTTTATTTTGAACGGTGTTGATGGTTGGGTCAAACCAGGTACTTTAACTGCTTTAATGGGTGCGTCCGGTGCTGGTAAAACAACATTGTTAGATGTTCTAGCTAATAGAGTTACCATGGGTGTTGTTACTGGTAATATGTTTGTTAACGGTCGATTGAGAGATTCTTCTTTTCAAAGATCCACTGGTTACGTTCAGCAACAAGATTTGCATTTAAAGACGTCCACTGTTCGTGAAGCTTTATTATTCTCCGCCAGATTGAGACAGCCTGCTGATGTTTCAGATTCAGAAAAAGTTGCTTATGTTGAAGAGGTCATTAAAATTTTGGAAATGGAGAAGTATTCAGATGCCATTGTGGGTGTTTCTGGTGAAGGTTTGAATGTTGAACAAAGAAAACGATTAACCATTGGTGTTGAATTGGCAGCAAAACCAAAGTTATTATTGTTCCTAGATGAACCAACTTCTGGCTTGGATTCACAAACTGCATGGTCTATTTGTCAATTGATGAGAAAATTAGCAAATCACGGTCAGGCTATTTTATGTACCATTCACCAACCTTCAGCTCTTTTGATGCAAGAGTTTGATAGATTGTTATTCTTGGCCAGAGGCGGCAAAACAGTGTATTTTGGTGATCTAGGAGAAAACTGTAATGAATTAATCAGATATTTTGAATCTTATGGTGCTCCAAAGTGTCCTGAAGATGCAAATCCAGCTGAATGGATGTTAAGTGTTATTGGTGCAGCTCCAGGTTCTCATGCCAATCAAGATTATCATGAGGTTTGGCTAAAATCTAAGGAACGTCAAAATGTTTTGAATGAATTAGATCGTTTGGAGAAAGAATTGATCAAATTACCTTATGATAATTCTTTAGGTAAAACTGAATATGCAGCTTCTTTTGCTAAGCAGTATTCATTAGTTACACAAAGGGTCTTTCAACAGTTTTGGAGAAGTCCAGATTATATTTATGCTAAAATGTTCACAGCAGTTGCAAGTTCTATCTTCATTGGTTTTGCATTTTTCAAAGCTAAACAATCTAAACAAGGTTTGCAAAATCAAATGTTTTCGGTTTTTATGTTTTTGATGGCTTTTAATCCGGTTTTACAACAAATGTTGCCTAGTTTTGTTGATCAAAGATCTCTATACGAAACAAGAGAAAGACCTTCCAAAACCTTCTCTTGGATGCCATTTATGCTGTCCCAGATAACAGCTGAACTTCCATGGAATGCTTTTACTGGTACAGTGTCCTTTTTTGTTTATTATTATCCAGTGGGTTTTTATAATAATGCTTCACCGAATGGTTCCGCTGAACTTCACAATAGAGGTGTCTATGGGTGGTTATTCTGTGTCTTATTTTTTGTTTTCATTGGTACATTTGGTCATTTAGTTATGTCATTCAATGAGTTGCCAGATGCAGCAGGTAATCTTGCAATGTTATGTTTCACATTATCATTGACATTCTGTGGTGTTTTAGCAGGTCCAAATGTTTTGCCTGGTTTCTGGATATTCATGTACAGGGTTTCACCTTTAACTTATTTTATTGATGGCTTTTTAAGTAATGGTATTGCTCATAATAAGGTTATCTGTTCAGCAGCAGAAATTGTTCATCTGGACCCAACAGCTGGATTAACATGTGCAGAATACTTGAATCCATATATTAAAGCAACTGGTTCAGGATATATCTTGAATCCAAATGCCACAAGTGATTGTGGATTTTGCTCTGTTTCCAGTACAGATGATTTCTTAGCTTCTGTTAGTTCCTATTACTCAAGAAGATGGAGAAATTTGGGTATTTTCTGTGCCTATATTGTTTTTAACATTGCTGCTTCTGTCCTTTTCTACTGGTTAGCAAGAGTCCCAAAGAAGAGTAATAGAGTCAAAAATGAAAGTTCAGATGATAAATCAGCCCAGGAAAACACATCATCGTCAACTTCAGTTTCAAATGAAAAAAATTCCGAAGTTTAAATATATATGTCGCATCCCGTTCGTAACTATGTCCCATATGGAAGTACTTTTCTGTAATTCGTTTGGTCAGTAATAAATCTATGAAGTGACAATTGATTATTGTAGAGAATACTGTGCTACTGGTCCAGTCCTCAAAAGACGGTTCAATCTGGAATAATTTTGAAGGTTTTACGTTGAAGTTTATTTCTCAAAAGTTGAAATTCGTCCATTGTGCTCTCAAAACAAGTTAAAGAATGCAGTAAACTATTTTTCTTTGTCATACTGAGCTAGTAGATTCCAATGGTACTGTTTTTGTTGGGTTAGCCTTGATTTGGTGAAGTTACAAAACACTGAACATTTGATAAAAAGAAAAAGTGGGCGCAAAGTACATTGAAAAAATGAAGGATACTATGTAAATTTTGAAGGAGCTCAAAATTCCTAAAAGTACTTTTTAACGGTTCAGTCCCACTGTTAAGTATTAAGTATTAAGTACTTCTCTGTGGGACAGTTTTTTTTACAGAAGTACTTCTATTTCGGACGCGTCCAATAACAATTTAAAAGTACTTCCGAACGGGACGCCCATATAATTTTTTTTTTTTTTTTTTCACTACTTAGAAGTTAGTAGTAAGTAAGTACTAAGTACTTACATATGGGACACCACATATATTTTCAAAACCAAAATCAAAGTTACCCTATTGATTTATGTGTGTTATGCATAGTTCAAACTTTTTTACTAAATTACTTTGAAGTTTACAATACATACATGTTTCTCATTGGATTTTCAAGGATGTCAAAATCCATAACTAGAGTAAAATACCTGGAACCACAATCTTTGAAGTACTGGTTTGAAATAGGTAGATCTGCCACAGGAAACGGAAAATTTTCCGTCATTGATGTACGCGATTATGATCGTATTGGTGTGAGTTTACTTTTCACTCAAATAAACTTTCTATAGCAAGTTTTAACTAGTTATTAAAATAATAACAGGGTCATATCAAAAATTCTTTGCATTATCCAGTAACAAAATTTCCTAAAATAATTCAAGATTTAATTAATGAAGTACAAAATAGCGATGACATTATCTTCCATTGTGCTTTAAGTCAACAACGAGGACCTTCTGCAGCACTGAAATTTTTAAGAGAAGCGCCAGTTGGTTTTTTAGATAAAAAAACCGTTTGGGTTTTAAAGGGTGGATTTGTTAATTGGCAGTCTTTATATGGAGAAGATGAAACTGTAACTGAAGGTTACCAAAAAGACATATGGCAGAATTGATTTTCTAAATATATGTGGTGTCCCATATGTAAGTGAAAAAAAAATTACTTTTTTATGGGACGTCCCGTTTGGAATGGGACATACTTACGAACGGGATGCGACATATACAATATTTCATTTGTTTCTCGAAGTTTGAAGCCTTGAAAGTTGAAATCATCGAAATGTTTGATACAAGTTTTGAAACCGGTTAAAAACCATGAAGTGCCTTCATTCCACAAAACTAAAACTAAACTAATATAATATACAAATAAGCCAAGCAAAATACCAATATTTTTGAAACTATTTCTACTTAAATTGAAAGAGAAATGGATTTTTCAAAATTGTAGTCATCAAAATCATCAACGAGTAACTGCAGAGATAATAATAAAAAAAATGACAAATGGAAAAAGAATCCCAGTAAATTTCGTTTAGTTTAAAATTATTTCCACCTTAACAAAAAAACATACTGAACCAAACAAATAATGAGTGGAACAAAGATTTAAAAATCTTCATCAAAAGCAAAAGAATCAGTTTGTTCTTCAGCATTGTTAGTAGCAGCCATAACACCAGATTTTTGGTAATCAGAAACCCTTTTTTCAAAAAAGTTGGTTTTTCCAGCCAAAGAAATATTTTCCATAAAATCAAATGGATTGGTAACATTGTAGTATTTTTTATTACCTAAAGAAACCAACAAACGATCAGCACAAAACTCAACGTATTGACACATTAACTTACAGTTCATACCTAGTAAAGAAACAGGTAAAGCATCAGTGAAATACTCAGATTCAATTTTGACAGCTTCAGTGATGATTCTTTCGACAATTGATGGATCAGGCTTATTTTGTAAATGAGCAAATAACAAACATGCAAAATCAGTATGTAAGCCTTCATCACGAGAAATCAATTCATTTGAGAAAGTTAAACCAGGCATCAAACCTCTTTTTTTTAACCAAAAAATTGAGGCAAAAGATCCAGAAAAAAAGATACCTTCAACAGCAGCAAATGCAACCAATCTTTCACCAAATAATGCATCTTTATCAGCAATCCATCTTAAAGCCCAGTCAGCTTTTTGTTTGATGCATGGAATAGTTTCAATAGCATTAAATAAAAAGTCTGCTTCTTTTGGATCTTTAATATAGGAGTCAATTAATAATGAGTAAGTTTCAGAATGGATATTTTCCATCATGATTTGGAATCCATAAAAACATTTTGCTTCAGGGATTTGAACTTCAGCAGAGAAGTTTTCTACTAAATTTTCATTAACAATACCATCTGAAGCAGCAAAGAAAGCCAAAACTCTAGAGATGAAAAAACGCTCGTTATCAGTTAAACGGTTGTTCCAATCATGTAAATCTTTTGATAAATCAATTTCTTCAGCAGTCCAAAAAGAAGCTTCAGCTTTTTTATAGGCTTGCCAGATTTCATTGTATTTAATTGGGAATAAAACAAAACGACGATTATTCTCAACTAATAAAGGTTCATCTTTTTCCAGCTCTTTTAGTTGATGGCGATGAACTTTATGAGAAGCTAAAAAAGCTTGGTGTGTACTCAAAGAGGAAGATCCAGTAGTGGATGGTTCAACAATCCCTTCTTTTCTGGCAGCAGCTTGTTCCAATTCTTTTCTTAGATCTTTTTTGGCGTCAGTGCCTAGATCTAAATTTGATAAAACTTGAGCAGCAGCTTTTGATGGGGTTTCTTTAGTAGACATTGTGTTGTTATATGTACTATTGTATTGTATTGTATCTGTTGTTTATCTAGACTAACGTTTCGACAGCAGAAAGAGACCGTTAAAGTTAAAAACAGGAGTTGTCAAAAAACTTACAGAGCAATGTGGATTATTTATATAGAGACGCCAAAAATGAAAGAAATGATTTGTCTTTAGACACGTCTGATGTGTTTGTTTACGATTCAAAGCTGTTGCCATATCAGAAATGTTTACATTTAGCCATATGAGACGCGTTTGACGTTTTGAGGTAGTTTGGAGATGGTTTGGTGCGTTTCTCAAGAGTCAAGACAAATTTTGAGGTGTACACAGTGTACGCGCTGTGATTTGCTAAAATTTATGGGTGCGCGGCGACGCGTGTCTGATTTGCAAATTGCTGGACATCATGATTCATGATCTGGATGTATTTACGCGTTTTGCAAGGTATTCGAAGGGTAAATGTGAGCTTTGAGTGAGATGGTGGTGTTGGGAAGACCACGAGTAGCATTTTGGTATCAGTAAGTACTAAGTAGTAAGGAGGTGTTTACGCTTCAAAAGATGTAGAATACTAGTGTGGATGTAAAGAATCAAGATGCGTTAGGGTCTTAGACTCTTAAAGTGACGAGTCTAGAGTCTAGACGCGAGACACTTTTCACCAGCTTGAATAAACAGTGGACATTTGGACAAGTCCACGACTCACGGCTCACGACTTACAACTTACAAGCTACAACTTGCAAGTACCAAGTGGGACATGGCATTTTGTGTACAATACTATAAGTCTATATTATTATTATACTATATATCTGTGGTGTCCCATATGTAAGTAGTGAAAAAAAAAATTACTTTTATATGGGACGTCCCGTTTGGAAGTACTTTTAAATTGGACGCGTCCGAAATAGAAGTACTTCTGTAAAAAAAACTGTCCCACAGAGAAGTACTTAACAATGGGACTGAACCGTTAAAAAGTACTTTTAGGAATTTTGATGTTTTTGAGATCATTTAAAGTTGTAGTTTCCTTCGCTTTTTTGATGATTTTTTGAATCAGCTGTTGAAAGAGGCCTACTAAGGTACCTGGTAAGCTATTTGTAGAGTGTTTAGACCTTGATTAACCCACTAATTACATGTCCA
Organism: Starmera amethionina; assembly: GCA_030573755.1. NCBI lineage: Eukaryota > Fungi > Ascomycota > Saccharomycetes > Phaffomycetales > Phaffomycetaceae > Starmera > Starmera amethionina. The sequence continues at coordinate 85,812 of JAJMDW010000196.1, forward strand.
CTTTTTACATCCAGACACCAACAAATCTTGAATTCAGATTTCAAAAATGTTAATATTTCTCACTAGAAGTTTTAAAATAATTACCTTTAAACGCTTGATCTACCTTAATCATGGATACAAAGAAGTCAATTACCATTTACTACACTGGAACCTTGCAAGAATCTGAAGAGTTTTTGTCTAGAGAAGGAGGGACAGTTTTTGGAAAAACTACGTTTTTATCTGATGATGATTTACCTTTTGTCTTTGGAAAGTTATGTTTACCTTGGTTAAACTCTTACTCCAAGAAACAATCGTTGGACACTGAGTTTTTGTTTAAGGAGTTTCCTTTAGCTGTCGGTAAAAGTGCCAAAACAAGTGACAATTCATTAAAAATTAAGCTGGATCAACCTACTTTTATTCTATTAGACAGCTGTGTTTTTAGATTTGAAGCTGAAGTTAGCATTGAACACATGAAAGAATTGTATCGAAAGGCTATTGAAGCAATTACCTCCCAATTGAATTATGAGAAGTTTGATAAAATTGTATTTTTATTACCAGTTTGTTATAACTTGCATTGGACCGGGCTTACAGTAACTGTTTCTTCAACGGAGGCACCATCTTTCAATATTGTTGATAGTTTGGGTGGATCCCAAATTTTCAATTCTGATCATTACGATAAAGATCCTTGGAAAAGTTCATTGTACAGTTTTGGGAAAAAAATTGTTTTTGTTGCTGAAGATTTAATTGCCACAGTTAAGCAAGATATTAATTCTAAAGTTGGCTCTTTATATGACTTACACTTGAATAAAGAGATTGTTCATAAAATCTCAGCAACAAATACTCAAAAAGATGGTTTCAATTGTGGATTATACATGTTGAGTTATTTTCAACTTGTAGTTATCTATGAATCTCTACCAAATTTGTCAAACAAGGGTAGTATTTCTTTTGTAGAAAGCTTTTCTGAATCCAAGACAGTTTGGGAAACCCACCTTGAAAGTAACATCTTACCTACTCAAAAATTTGTTGAGTTTCAAAGAGATTTATTGTTAAATAACACTTCCTCCCATGAAAAAATTAATCTGAAAATGATCCAATGGTTTAGTTCTCAAGAGATAGATTCATCAGAATACAAACTATCTCAGACAAATAATAAAGAAAAATTGGTTTCAAGTCCAATCAATTATGATTCAAATAAAACTCCCTCTGAAAGACAACACACTGATGACTTCTTATCAGATCTAGAAATGTTTCCTTTAGAACAAATAAGAGAAATGTCAGAAAATGATGAAGTTAAAAAAGGGAGAATTCAGTTTGATTTGAGTGATTTTGAGAATTGGATTCGATCAAAAGCTATACAGCGTGAGTTTCTTGAGCACTTCAA